>JAUBOC010000103.1:2246976-2257134 GCA_032275365.1 Anablepsoides cearensis | reverse complement strand
TATATATGACTATATCCCATATTATTTGCTAGTATAATTTGTGGAAATATTAGTGTTTAAATACTTTTCATCTAATACTTGATGTACTTTTTCATCAGTTATGCTCCTAATGCTGCAAGTCAGTGTCAGTAAAATTTGTACATATTTCACATGTGCTTCATTTAAAATAGGCTCTCTTCAGCTACTGTTCCCTGTAGTTTATTTCTTTACAGTTGTATAAAAAAAATCTTTCTTATTGCCTGAGTCAAATCTGAGACATGTTGGATACTTTTGCTTTTATGAATCCCTGTTTAATTTTACATCGCCGTTCTCCTCTCATCTCGATGTTCCAGGGTTTCTCTTCTGAGGCATCTCACATAAAGTGAAGTCATCTCCTCATGTGTAACGCCTGCTCCTCTCCACGATCAATTTGGCTGCTGTATTCTGCATTGCAATCAGTTAATAACACAATGTATGGCACAGGGATTGGAAGCAGAAACTATCTGTAGGTTGTAGCTGCAGCGTGAGCTTTTTGAATTGATTCTTCGTGTTTCATATGACCGAAAACACGAACATGGTAATCACATCAATAAGAAGAGGAGCAAACACTAATGATCTTGTGTAATCAATGTGTGCCAGCAGCTATATTTGGAGCAGCACAGCTGCAGCTGCCCAAGCATCCTCCACCCCGCCCCTCACTGGCCCCCCTGCAAAAATGAGAGATATTAGCATGCTTCTGTACGGATCCCAATATTGTATGGTTTATGATGATGTTTTCACTTCTCTAACTGGCTTCTCTTTGAAAAAAAATCCTTAAAGAATATATTTTTTTTTTGTAAAGACAGCAAAGCTAAGCCAAAAAACAACCAGTGTGCATTTATCTTCTAGATTAAGTTAGGCCTCTCAGCTGAGTGTGGCCCAGAATGTGTCACAGTGTTTGTTACAACTATAGGTTCAAAGCTCCCTTGTCCCCCCACCAATATACGCCCACACCACATCAAAATAAAAACAAAAATGTCATCCTAAAAAGACGGATTTACTCTGCAAATCCTGTGTATAATCTGCTGTGTGTGTGTTTGTGTGAGAGCCTAAAGCCCAGTTCATGTGACGTCGTTAAAATCTCTCATTTACACTGACTTACGTAACCCCACTGCAGCAGCAGCAGCAGCAGCAACATCTGGACGTGTCTTTCTCACAGCTGGACTGGAGATCGCATGTGAGATTTTAAATGTGGGATTACCATAGGCTTGCATATTGCTGATGTACAAAAATGTTAGATCTTTAAAAATATAAATGACTTTAGAAAACCTGAGAGACTCGCTGCAAAAAAAAAAGAAGAGAAAGTTAATAAATTACAGCAAAGATGTGTTGTATTTAACCAGGTTTTCTTATTCTCCATTTAAAAAAAAAACACAATCCTAGTTCTTCATTTAGAATTGAATTATCCGCTTTCAGATATTTGTTGTTGTTTTAATTGAATAAACTTTGGGACTTTGTGAAGCAAAAATCACATTTTGCTCATACTCCCAGCTGAAAGATTGTCTCTAATGTGGACCTTTGTAGTGAGACAGCTGAGTGCTGCCCAGTGATCCACAATGCCCTCAATGTCTGTAATGGAAATGGATGTCAAGGCACAAGATAATGCCTGGAAGCCCTCCAAGCTTTGTGCTGAATTGAATTTATTTGGCAATCTTGCAAGTGCTTGGAGAAGCTTAAGGTAACAACATCTTAAAATTCGTTAAGAGTAGAAGCTACTGGACTTGCAGGTGTGGCCTCATACACTTACAGAATATCTGATAGGATCCTGACATCAAGACATTTTGTTAGAAGAAAGCAGCTTAGTCATAAATTACAAGAGATGGTTCTTATATGCAGATGATTTGCTCTGTCTTTAAAACCAAAGAGAGCCTATTTCCTTTTCCTTTCCTTTCCTTTCTTTCATCACCACAAAGTATCTCTAATATTAATTGAACAAGTTCTTCCTCTGACTCCTTTTCCTTCCATTCAATGCCTGCTCGCTCAGCCCCCAGGTACCACTTTGTGTCTTTGTGCGTGTATTAATGTCTGTCCTGTTGTATTAGTGTGGATATCTGTCTTACAGCGAGGATGAGGACTCTTTAGGGAGCCAATTTGAATTAGTTCCGCCTTTTAAGGAAATAGAAAATTAATGGATTGTATTATAAAATTGGACGGCTGAATCAATACCAAATGTCCATAACCAACAAACAAACCCACAGCTGTATAATCACAAAATCTATACAGGAGAACAAAAATGTTTGTGTCAGTTTCTATATGTTGTGTACAGAGGTGTCTAAAGTGTTCACACATTTTCTCAAGTACTAGGATGATTTTTTTTGAAGAAGCAGTATGAACTCAAGCTTTTTAGTAAAAGTGTATGTTATATAAGGAAAGCCATTAAGGATAAAAGCATAGGCCGTGCCACAGAGGCCTATAATGTGCAACCCCATCTCAGTTTCAGTCCTCCATAGAAATAAATACAAGTCAAAGTAAAATAAAAATTAAATATTTTTACATTTTCAAAATGTAAGTAGTAGAAAGTACAGATAAAGTGAAAATATAGGGAGTAAAAGTAAAAAGTTGGCTAAAATGTAATTACTTCAGTAAGGAATAAATGAACATTTTAAGTAAAGTATAGTATTTGTACTTCATCTCCAGTTGTGTATGAGCAGCAAAGGATGAATAGTATTAATAAAATAAAATAAAATAAAATAAAATAAAATAAAATAAAATCAATTTTTATTGTTTTAATTCCCTCCCAGGATGACTATCCTGCATCTTTTAGACGTTTATCTTCTCCAACACACCTGATTTGAATAAATGGGGGATTTCCGAGGTTCTGCAGAACTTGAAAAGAGATTTATCAGTGAATCAGCAGGGAAACAAGTAACACCTGCAGGACAGTGGCCCTGGGAGACCAGGATTGCCTAACACCTTGCTTAATTTAAAATTACATTTGAAATTATGTGGTGTGTGTCTCCCTCTTGTGGAAAGTTTGAGATACTACAAGCAGATTTTAAATTTTTTTTTTTACTTTCACATATTTTGATTTGCACGGATCTGTATATGTGACAATATTTCTATTGTATGCATGATTCCAGTTTCATATAAACGTCTTTTTTGAATATGGTTGAATCCAACATGTTTAATCATTTGATTCTTTCTTTTTTATGGGACTTGCTGTCTAGGAATGTAATAATGTGCATGCGTGTATGCATGGCAGACGAGGGGGATTGGATTTCCTGCCGAGCTACTAGTTCTTCATTTAACACCGTGACCTTATTAGTCTCTGACCTGGAGAGAAAAGGCCACTTCCCTGGACCAGGTCATGGATGACCAGCTGTCTGTGAATGTGTGTGCGTGTGTTAAATAGATCACCATTGAATGAACCTTGGTCTTCATGAATAATACACACACAGTACTGAGGATTTTCCGTTTAATGAGAAGTGTCAAAGGAGTCAGATGGAAAGGCTGCAGTGTTGTTAACAAGTTTTGATGAAAAGGAAAAGGTGAAAAAGTCATAAAGGTGAATAATAAAAAGTGTTGGTGGGAGAAATTGGAAGTGCAGAACACAGTTTCCAACAACACCTAGGAGTCAAAAAATGTTACTTAAGATGAAGCAGAAGATGAACTATAGAAAGAAGAAGCTAACGTTTGAAATTGCATCTTTTATGCCTACAAGCATTCAATGTTCATCTCTTTATAACATTCATAAAGACATAGTAATATATAAATATTATACAGTGGGAAAGCTGGGTTTTAATTTGCAACCTCTAAGTAACTAAGATGGTGCTTTAAGCCTGTGAGCAATTGTTCAGACTTTACAAATAGCGTCACATGGTATCCAAAAGACGTATGATGAAGGCAACATTTCAGCTCTTCAGGACAGTTACAAATTCACTGGAATCTCACAGGAAAAGGGCATCCATGATGAGGCTGCAAGGAAACCAGATGTACCAACAAACATTGAAGAGCCAGCTGAACAAAGTCCGAAACATCGATACATATGCACCAATCATCAGATACTCCAAGAGAGTTCAGCTCCTCCTTTTCACAGCAACATGTCTGCAAAACCAGCCAAAGTCTTTAGCTTTTGGTAAGTAAGTAAGTAAGTAAGTAAGTAAGTAAGTAAGTAAGTAAGTAAGTAAGTAAGTGTGTAAGTAAGTAAGTAAGTAAGTAAGTAAGTAAGTAAGTAAGTAAGTGTGTAAGTATGTAAGTAAGTGTGTAAGTAAGTAAGTAAGTAAGTGTGTGTGTGTGTGTAAGTGAGTGTCTAAGTGAGTAAATATGTAAGTATGTGAGTATGTAAGAAGGTAATTAAGTAAGTGAGTATGTAAGTAAGAAAGAAAGTAAGTAAAAGAGCATAAGTAAGTAAGAATGTAAGTATGTAAATATGTAAGAAGGTAAGACAATAAGTAGATAAGTATGTAGGAAAATAATTATGTAAGTATGTGAGTATGTAAGTTAGTGAGTAAATATGTAAGTATAAAGTTAAAAAAGTATGTGGGTATGTAAGAAAGTAAGTACATGTATGTGAGTATGTAAGAAAGTAAGTATGTGAGTATACAAGTAATAAAGAAAGTTAAGTAAGTAAGAAAGAAAGTAAGAATATGAGTATGTAAGTAAGTAAGAAAGTAAGTAGGAATATGAGTATGTAAGTAAGTAAGAATATGAATATGTAAGTAAGTAAGAAAGTAAGTATGTAAGAAAGTAAGTATTTAAGTAGGAAAGTAAGTATATGAGTATGTAAGAAAGTAAGCATGTAAAAAGTAAGTAAATATGTAAGTATGTAATTAAGTAAGTACACAAAATAAAAGACGTATATACAAACATAATATAAGTGTAAAGGTATAAATTAAACATCAAAGGTCATTTTTGCATAAACAATAACTTGTGACTGCAGAATATTAACATAGTAACGGACATGTTGCATTTTGATCAATCTTTTCATTTGCAGTGAACACGTTGACACTTCAGAGAGGATGTCAGAGGTGGGTTTTTTAGTGTTGCAGCCGCCCACAAAGCAGTCAAACTGTTGTGTACACCATGGCAGACGCTTCCCTGTTGAGTAAAAAGGTGAAAGTATGTGTGTGTGTGTGTGTGTGTGTGTGTGCGTGTGTGTGTGTGTGGGAGAACAGGCCGTCTGCTCCTTTCTGCTTTTTGATCTGCTTCATTTCTAACCCAGACTAGCAGCTGCTTGAAAATGCAAACTCTGACCCCTCCATCATCCTGACATATACAAACACATTTTCAGAGAAGTTTGATTAAGTGTGGGGGGTCCAGATGAGGTCCTGTCAGCGCTGTTGGTTCATTCCTCTTTCACACAAAACAAACAGAGAAGGTTCAGCTGCAGGAACACATCGACATGAACACACCAACATGTAGCTTCATAAATGTTGGAAGACATTTTGCAGCTTTGCACAGGGCCTTAATAAAGACAGGTTCAAGGACTGAGTAATAATAATTCTTAATTAAGAGGGTTTTATTTACTTTCTAAATAAAAGTTTTATGAAATAGGATTAGGGCCACTGGAAAAAAAATCAGACTTCTAATCTCAGAATTTAGAAGTCAGAATTCTGAGATAAAGGTCAGAATTCTTCTTTAATTTTATTTTTTCAGTGGCCCTAATTCGTAATATTTTGACATGTCTTTTCTATCATCATTTAATTCTGAGCCTAACATTAAAGTGCCTGTGACATCACATTTTTTGTAATAAACAGGAATGCATTTCTGGAAAGATAACGTTAATAAAATGTTACAAAACAAATTTCACGTCACGGAGATGAACGGTTGTTGAGATATTTGCATGTGAAGAAACAGGAAGTGATGTCAAAGGGGAATGTCAGCATGTAAAGAGCGTCACTACAAAAGCTAACAAAACAGACTGTAGAGAAGAATCTGATGTTTCTTTAGATTATTTTTAGACGCTATCAAAGACGAAGAAAAGTCAAAGTTTAAATAATTTTGTTTTAATAAACAGAGCGAGTTTATTTTATTAATGACTTCCCCTTTGATGTCACTTCCTGTTTCACTTTGGCAGAGCCAAGTTAAAAAAAAAATAGGTGACAAAATGTGACAAAATGGGTAAAATCATGTGTACTGTGCCAATTTCCTTAAGTATAAAGATGCTTTCTTTGACTTTTTGTAGTTAAAGGATAGGCATGTCTCAGGCACTTTAAAAAGCTGTTAATGGTGGGTTTGAACAAATTCTGACAAAAGGCGCAAATTTAATCAAAAATAGTAATTCCCCCCCCCATTCCTGATTGTTCTGTCAAAATAGTTTTAATAACCAAATGTAAAGAGCAAGTGAGACAGTCTAGAGGAAGAGAGATTGATGTCTTTATAAAGATGCTGTGGACAGATTGGTGTCTGATTTTTGTTGTGAAAACACTAAGTTTGTCAGTCATGCATTCATTCTCTCCTCGTTGCAGATTACAAGTTGCTGAAGTATAGGGCTGTGGCTCACAGCAAACATCGTTTTCCTGTGTAAATAAATCTGAGTGTGTTCCACGTTGCCAGGGCAGCGTTTGACCTCAGCTATCTTGACCTTTCAAGACTCTTATCTGCTTCGTTTTTGTTTTTCCCTGTCGAGGCTTCCCAGCTCGCAGCCGACTGAGCGACAGCTGCTTTGGACGGGTGTGTCTGCACGAGTTCAGACATGCTCGGTTGGAAAAGGGTTCGCTTTAGCAGATTATTAGCTTGGCAGTATGTTGTTTCCAATCAGCCAGTGTTAGAAGATGTTTTTTAAAGGAAGTTCAGAAGGATCAATAATGCATAGTTTGTTGCAGCTAATTTGAGTGAACACAACAGTGCATTGATTTGATTTTTTTGTGCTCATTTTTAATCTAGTTATTCAAGATTATCTGATGACAGAGTTTAAAGGAGCAATATCATGCTTTTACATCCTTATTTTTTCACATTTAAATCATTCATGGGGTCTATATAAAGTGGAACTGCAACGCTTTGGTCTGAATTCCTCCTTATTGTAACTCCACAAGCCCCTCTTTCTGAGCTGTGTCTCAGATCAACTTGTTTTGAGGCTGTCTCTTTAAATCAAAACGAGACGCTTCACAGTCCAGACAGAGTGGTCCATTCGACTATTTACGACTACACAGCTGTGCAGACATTAAATACTAAATATGAATAAATAAAGCATGCATTCATTAGTGCATTTTCTACACTTATTAGTGTAGAAAATGTCATAACGGACTGAAAAATATGACTCAAACAGAACATAAAGATATCTGTGCAGCATCTGGAGAACGTAAATTAAACTTTTCTGCACACCTAGACTCCAAGTCCACAACAAAATGCAGTTAATGACTAAAAACGTTGATGTTGCATATGTCCCCTTTAAAATTAATATTTGCATTTTCCTAATGCACAACTAATTATTTACTTTAAAACATGTGTCTTTTATGACTAAAAAAGTACCTAAATTGTTTTTGAACACTTCAAAACTAACTAGAGAAATTGCTTTCCCAACAAATATTGCTGAAAACTTCAGCTGAAAGCTGCTGAAACAGAGCTGGAAAGCAAAAGTGTTAATACCAGTTCTTTTGTAAAAATTGAAAAAAAAAAAAAGCACAAAAAAGCAGAAACTACCAGAAGAATAGTAAAAAGAAGCAGAATAAAGCTGAAATAGCAGAAAAAATAGCTAAAGTTAGCATAAAACAAACTAAAGGTAGCAGCCACAGGTTGAAATTAGCACCCAGGTGGTGAAAGTGGTGTAACATTGACAGAAGAAAAAGCGTAAACGTACAAAAAGGTGACAATTTAATATACAGTAGCCAAAATAGACAAAATTAGTAGTAAAACAGCTAAAATGCAGCTGCAAATTCTTAAATTAGCATACCTAAGCACAAGGAGCACAAGTTTGCTGAACTAAGCAGAAAAAAGCTGAAATCACCACCAAAATGTGAAATTAACATAAAAAACGTTAACTTTAGCTATAAACAGCTTAACTATTAGCTAGAAATGCAGTAAATAGTTGATAATAGCAGAAAGCAACGACTGTAAGAAAGAAGCACATGTTATGAAGAGAACCTCTGGCTGAACTTTGTACATTCAGCAGACGTAAACCAAATGAACAGGTGAGTGTCTGAGCCTACATGTGGTTCTGTGTGTAAATGTTACTATGGAGTTATTAATTATTCCTGCTGAGCCAGGCTTCTCCACCACAGTGTTTATCACAGCGCAGATTTATGAATGGATAACAACAGGAAACAATCACAGGAGCTATTTTACACTGTAGTCGTAAGCCACAGTACAGGATCAGCCATCACAGGCTGGGTATTTAACACACTCTGCTCGGGCCTTTGATGCCTCCGTGCCCGAGGGAGTGAACCTGTCTGTCCATGAGCGATTATGAGCCGTCTAATAGTTCGCTCTGTTTAAATGACAAGCCTTTCATCTGTCTGCTCTCTGCAGCTACACAACTTTAATGGCCCTGACATCATGTAAGCCGCAGCAGCTGGCTGCTGGGAGCACGAGTGTTTGTGGGCCTGCGAGTGGAAATGAACAGGGAGTTGTTGGTACCTGCATGATGGTGTGGCTCTAATCCATGTTTGTTCTGCTTCAGCACCAGGGGAGAATGTTTTACACACAGACACACACACACACACACAGCACACCTGCAGACACACACACGGTGAATAAAAAGAGAAGTTATTACATCCTGTTTGAGCTGCAGTAGTTATTTGATAATAGAAGCAGTGATTAGAAATTTTCAAGGAGCCGTAGCTCAAGACTCAGAATTACCAGGATCTGTGAAGTTAACAGAGCTGGGTACATTTACAATTTAAGTTACATTTACTTGAGTAACTGTTTGGAAAAAAAATACTTTTAGGAGTAATTTTACTATATCATACATTTTACTTTACTTGATAAGTATCACTACTCTTACTTGAGTAAATTTTCTATACTCCAACATAAATAACAAGACTGAATAAAGAACAAACATGTTTTAAAAAGAAATGCACCATAGAGTTTATGTTGAAATCAGACATCTTGTTTGTATACAAGCTTTGTTGTTCTAATGCTATTGTCTATCTGAGATAAAGTCACTGGAAGTACTGTACTTTACCCTGTTTTGTATATTTATACACACATACACACCGTTGGTCTCAGGTGGTCTTGTGTGCACAATATATCCTGACTGAAATTATATATTTACTTATAAATATGCATAGAAACTCCATTAGGGTTGTATTCAGTCTGATTAGATTTGGGCATCGAAGGGTCAAAGGTCAAGGTCATTTTTGATGATTGGTAATATAAAACTGGCAATTTTGTTCCAATTTCTCGACAGTACATATAAAATACCTGGTTAAAGTGCCTGTGACATGCATGTCCTTCAAATACACAATGTCAAGGAAAACATCTTTATATTTAAGAATTTTGGCACAACACACACAATTTTACCCATTTTTTCACAAAACTGGCAAATTTTTTTTGAACTTGGCTCAGCCAAAATAAAACAGGAAGTGACATCAAAGGGGAACTCTTTAAGAAAAGGAACTGTCTGGTTTTGTTTTATTGAAACAAAAATTGTTTTAACTTTGACTCTTCTTCATGCTGTAATGGAAAAAAGTTAAACAAAATGCAGAAATACAGGATCAAAAAAGTTCTTCACTACAATGGTCTCTGAGTAATTTTATTGCAATAAAATTGAGAGTCAACATGCATAGAGCAACACAGGTTGAGTCTGAGGACACAGCCTCAGTGAAGCATCTTTTATACCTTTACTAGAAACCAGTCTCAAAACTGGTTATTTTTTGACATTCAAGGAATGGTTCTTATCTGAGGAACAAAAATTTCTAGTTTCAGTTAAAACTTGTTCTGTGGTCCTTAAACAGAGGGAAACACCTTAGAATGTGGTTAAACTTCCTATTTCATCGTCTCTTACATGTTCACATTTCAATAGTAACAATGTAAATAGTTCTACAACCCTGTTGTGCTGAAACTACAGGTGTGTGCGCGAGGTTTTAAGCTGGAACAACGAGAAAATGACACTTTAAAGTTGCTCTACTGGAAACTTACAACATCGGTTAAAATGATTCAGAATATATCATGACAGTAAGCATGCAATACACTCACCGGCCACTTTATTAGGTACACCATGCTAGTAACGGGTTGGACCCCCTTTTGCCTTCAGAACTGCCT
>JAUBOC010000103.1:2229045-2246876 GCA_032275365.1 Anablepsoides cearensis | reverse complement strand
TCCCCATACTGATGCTCGGTTTGAACTGCAGGAGATTGTCTTGACCATGTCTACATGCCTAAATGCACTGAGTTACCGCCATGTGATTGGCTGATTAGAAATTAAGTGTTAAAGAGCAGTTGGACAGGTGTACCTAATAAAGTGGCCGGTGAGTGTATATTTATATATATAAGTAAAATAAGCAAGAAACACAAGTAAAATATATTCAAAACTTAAATACATGGGTGACAATTTTATTTTCCTTCACAATGTCTTTGACAATAACTCACAATAATCTAAAGAAACATCAGATTCTTCTCTACAGTTTTGTACACATGCAGGCTTTCCCCTTTGACATCACTTCCTGTTACTTCACATGTGAATATCTCAATGACAGTTGATTTCAGCTACGTCATTTTTTTGCAATATATTATCAGTCTTATCTTTTCGAGGAAGTTGTGTTTACACATTGTTGATATAGTTACTTCTTAGTATATTTATGTCTAAAAATAGAGATAAACAGGTAACTGCATGACCAGTGCTTTAAATGCAGATGAGTCTAGAGCAGATAGAGACGTTCCAGTTGATGCTTTGGGATCGAGGTCTACTTTGTTTATATTAATTTTCTTCATTTTAGTCTTGAAAAACACCAGAATTTGAACATAACTTTCTATTTTTTTTGCCAGTCTGATGACATTATGACATAATAGCATGAAACAGCACGTAGCACGGAAACGGCTGCACCGAATGGCAGGAATGTAGATGTGTCCGACCTACACTGAACCAGCCAACGGTTTTACAATAGACCCCAAATTGGAGGAGGGGGCTCCATCTGAAAAGGGTATGTCTGGACATACGAAGAATCTTATAACTCGAAAACTATTCAACATAGAAGCTTCAGATTTTTTTTTTTTTGTTGTTTAGCTCTGATGAAGGGCTATCCATTGGGTCCATCATGGACCCCTTTCTGACCCCCACCCAAAACAATAAATCCGTTCTGGTGCACTGGTGCTTTGCGTACGTGCAAGGGTCATATGTGCTCTTTTTTAGTCGTGAACACCAAAATTTGAAGACACATTTCTATTTTTTTTGTCAGTCTGATCATTTTAAAATATTAAATCAGTTGTTATGATCTGCTACTCTAGTCTCTTTACAAAATACTTTTTACTTGAATAATGTCTTGAATGGCTCATTTTTACTTTTACTTGAGTAAAAAATGTTTTGAAGTAGTGCTACTCTTACTTGAGTACAACCTTTGGGTACTCTACTCAACTCTGGAAATCAAACTGGCTTTGACTCAAAAGTTCAAGCTGAAACTCACATAAAGACATTGGTTCAGCCTGCGGAAACCTAATCTGCACAAAAAACCTTTTTAGAACTTGCTGATAAAAGAAGCAATCGAAGGTGTGTGTGGTTTAATAACCGTCACCTGATGTTTAGAAGCAATATCTGAAAATATGAGCACAAACTAAAGATGAAATCACCTGATATCAGCAGAAATGGCCGCCTCTGTGTCACTGCAACACGTTTCGGCCTTTAAAAAAGCCCCACTCTGATGTCTGGGAATTGAGACATGCATACCAGTCAGTCAGTGCGCTAATCTTAAGAGAGCGGCAGGAGAGAGGAGGCGAGACCACCAGCACAGTTAGAAGAGTCTATATCTCAACCCGTGTGTGCGAGCCAAGGAGAGCCGTTATCGCTGCCGCACCTTTGATATGAGCCCGAGTTGGAGCCGAAGTGGAAAGATTTGCACAGTTCGTTTTCACAACTTCTCTTATCTGCGCCGACTGAAGTAACGCCTGATACTACTATTACCACAGCTACCTGTGTGTGCGCAAGACTTGCACGAGTGTGTGCACCCGTGAAACCTGCGGCGTGTGCGATTGCGTGCGATTGATTAAGCACATTCTAGCTCTGCCGCTGAAGACGTCGCGAATACGATTGAAAAGCATTGGAACCCATGCCCGCTTTTAGTGTTTTTATTCTGCTTTTATTTAATACTTTGTATTTTCAAAAAGGTTCGAACGCACAATCCTGCTTTTGTGTTTGCAGATCCTGAGCTCGTGATAACACGTCGAGACAGTGATAACCTTTTTTTTTCTGTGAGGGATAACATGGCTCAAAAACAATTCAGGTGTTGGCTCAGATTTACTTCACAGTGATGGCTGGAAAGATTATTATGTTGGGGAAAAAGCTCAGCAGTTCAGTGGTGTGTGTGTAATTTTAATGGTCAAACACAATGAAACACTGAGCGGGCCTGATTTTTAGAGTGAAAATAATATTTGTGTGCTAAATAAGACACGGGTCAGTTACTTGAGAAGGTGTTCTAGTTTAGAAAAAGTATTTCTTTACAGCTAGATGAGTCAGCAAACATGAAGTATCAGGTACGACAGCAAAGACTTGAAATGTTCGTAGTTTGAGACAAATTAGAGAGTTATAAAGAAATTATTATGACCCTCAAACACGGAGCGGGGGTCATACTATTTATTTATTTATTTATTTATTTATTTATTTATTTATTTATTTATTTATTTATTTATTTATTTTTTCAGTGACTTTTGGCCAACTGTAGCATGGAAACATTTGCACCCATCAATGTGAAATTTGGCAGGAATATAGATGTGTCTGACCTGCAGGGCTCCATCTATAAATGGGCCGCCTGTCCTGAGCCTGGTTCTGCTGGCGGGTTTCTTCCTGTTAAAAGGTATTTTTTTCTCTCCACTGTCACCAATGTGCTGCTCAGGATGGGTGACGAAGTGATTCAACACAATCTGCTGGCTTCTTTAGATTTATTGGTTTTTGTGTACAGTGCCCTGAAATGACAATAGTATAAAAAAATTAATAAATAAACTGATTTGAATTTGAATGTTCTGGTGATTTCTGCAGTTTCTAGTTTACATTTTTAAACAAGACAGTACTGTAGCATGTCGTATTGTGAAAATCTGTAATCTCCTTTTGTTAACTGTTATTTGTTCAAACTTGTAAAGAGAACTATATTTATAACAATTGAAGTGAAATGTTCCCAGGTTCATCAATTCATCATCTATTGAGACTTGAATACATTTTTACACAAATATAAAAAAAACGTACATCTAGAAAAGTTTACCAGCAGATTAGTTTTGTTTTAGTTGTATAATAATAATAATAATAATAATAATAATAATAATAATAATAATAATAATAATAATAATAATAAAGTATACAGCAGGCGTATGTTACACAGTATGTATTATATATTCTATTTTTTACAAAGCACATATATGCCAACAAAACAAGCTCCTGTATCACATGATCCTGTGATTCCCCAATCACAGGATGACTGATTCCCCAAATTTTAATTACTAGACCAGATTGAATAAATGACTGGTATAAAGCTCAGCACGAAAGTAAATAAAGTTTTGGAGAAATTTCACATTAGTGGTACATTTTTGTTCTCACAACAGAATCTACAGTTCTGTGAACTAAATGAAGGATAAAAAAAAAAGGACCAGGACCTGTGAGGCACCCGCTCCTCTCTGTGTGCAACACGTGGAGTCAGGTGTGTTTGGAAGCAGACAGACCAGGTATGTTTATCTAAAGCCACTATCAGGTGCAGACCAAACATGACTCTTTCCTGCTTTTCTTCCTCCTTTTTTTCACCCCCCAAACCTGTCTCTCTTTCTACCCTCACAAGTGAGCTTCTAAAGAGGCAGCGTGCCACTAAACACCCACAGCCATCAAAGACAAAGCACAAAGCGTGGACGTGTGGTGGACAGGGCCTAATGAAAAGTGGATATGTGTGTGTGTGTGTGTGTGTGTGTGTGTGTGTGTGTGTGTATGTGTGTGTGTTGAAAATGATTCAGAGGTCCAGATTTTAACTTGGTTTGCATCTCCAGTAAACATTTTGTTTGCAGAAATAACTTAAGAATGAAACATAATGAGAAGGAACTAATTTGCTTAATCCTGACTATAATGAGTAACTGTTTTTAGTCCTCAATTGGTCCTAAATGCAGAACGTCTTTACTATTTTATCCTTTGAATTCATTAGGATTTTAAACAAATGCAAACATTTTATTTTATTTTTCAAAGTTTTTCTTTGTCAAATGTTCTTTCAAGGAAGAACTGAGGATAAACCAGTACAAGTCAGTAAATGCCAAACACAGCAGACAAATAAAAATTTTTAAAAATAATTTTCTGTTTTGATTTTTATTTTGCAAAATTGGAATTTTTGATGGCAACTTATAGCCATCAAACTGTGTGCAACTTATTTTATCTGATAAAAAAATACATCAAACACATTGTTTACAATTTACATTACAGTTACAATACATTACAGATACTTTCGTACCTCAAACTTAAACTCTTCATAAACTTGTTTTTATGATCAAATAATAAACAAACAAAAACAAACAATCAACATTTTAGTGTAACTGTAGTTTTGCATCAATAAATACAAATCCTGCATATTTATCCTGTCAAGAACTAAAAAAATAAATCCCAAAGTGCCAGAACTACAGCAGTTATCCCTGTCACCACTAGATGGCGACAAACACTCAAAATCTTACAAATCAGGTCTGTTCAGCACAGAAAGTGAAGTGATTTTCACACTATTTTTTTGTTTGGTGACTCCAGTGAATGAACTGTTTTGCTCACAGTTTTACTTCAGTAACAAATACAGTTCTGAGCAAAACTCTATTTTTTTTATTTTATTTTTGCTTCCTGTGAACCAGACTTGTAATCAAAGTGGTTTTGATCTTGTGGAGGTTTCCAAAGTTTATTTAACTAATAGGCTTTGGATGCTTTTTCATTGATTTTCTGTCCAATCTTGACAGAATGTGCAGTGTGTACTGAAAAAGTGGGGAAAATAAAAAAAAGTCTTAAATGAATACAAATAATAATAAAAAAACAGTCAGGCTTAAAACCTTACAGCACATGAACAGTATCTGCCAGTAACTAACCCAACTTAAGAATTATTATTTTTTAAATATATAAAGTTAAACTTACATATCAGTTACGCAGGGTTCTCAAATATTTTGGGTCTGGGGACCCCTTGTCATTTTTTGAGGACCCCTAAGCCACAGCTCACTTGGGGGTCCTGGGACCTCAGTTTGATAACCTTTGAGTGACACGACTGAAATTGAGTAAATGCTAATGGGCTGCTTTCTTTACATCAGCTTATACAGTTTATCCACACAGATAAAAATGTTCCTCACTGCTTTGCTTTGCTTTGTCTGAAGCAGCTGTTTCTTTGATAGGAAAATAAAAACACACAGTGAGCACGCTCCACCTGAATCTCTAAAACCGAGTATAGATTTGTATTAAAACACTTCAAGATCTCTGCTCTACCTTTTGTAGTTTACATTATTGTAACTTTAAGCTGTTTGTACCAAAAAATTATATTTTTCACTCAATTGGAATAAAAATGCTGAAGAAAAGGAATGAATCTGTTTTACTGTAGAAGTTTGGATGAATGTTTTTACTTTGATTCTTTTTGCCACCAAATCTCACCCGTGTGCCTCTCTCTTTGGCTGATAATTTTAAACTGATTTTTTAATTACTGAGAAGATCATTTTAAAAAATACTGCTTGTAGAGCATAACAAATTTTATTTTGAAGTTCAGTGCACTTCTGAAAAAAAAAAAGCAGATAAAAACCAAAGCAAGAGACCAGAAGAGTTTTGACTTCCTGCTTCTGGTGTTCAGTAAACGCTGTGTGGAGACCAGACTGCACTGTTCTGTGGTGAAACTGGAGTGTGATGCGTTTTCTTTTCTGTGATTCAGAGTGACTCACTGAATTTGAGAAGCCAGTGACTCGTTGGAATTTTCGAGTAATTAGTGACCTTATACATACAAAATAGAAGCTTTCAGGCACTAAAAGATTATTTCTCCCTAATATTTGACATTTAAACCAACCTTCACTTCCACAAATGTAACACTTTTTTCAATCAAAACAAAAAAAAAGCTCCTCTCTTATCTACATTATGCCTGTAATAAAAACGAGACTTGAAATGACTTTGCTTTTACATTAAAACTGATTCGCTCGGATAGTTTTACCCGAGTCTTTTCCTACAAGTGCAGTTTCAGCAGATGTCCCGTGTTAGTCCAACGCGTCGCTTCCTTCCCCAAAAACTTTATTGCACGTTCCGAAACGACAACGGCGCAGATAGAGAGGTGAATCTGCAGCCTGCGGCAGGAAACGGGACCAGAAATTAGAGGTGGTGATTGAAGATAATGGTTGTTAAGGAGAAAGAAATGTCTCCCTCTCTTTCTCTGCCTGTCTTACGCTCGTCTCAGTCTGGCTTTTCAATCAATGGGAGCTTTCACTTTGCTTTGCATGATAAATATGATGGTGTGTGTGTGTGTTTGACTAACCGGGTCCAACAGTTCACTCCAATGTATGAGTGGTTTGGATCATCGCCAGCATGTAAAACCTAGCAACAAGATTTGACTTGGCCTGCGGAGAGGGAGAGCTGGCATGCGCGCAGTATGGGCATATGGATCTTTGTTTGGCCGTTTTGGACCATTTAGTCATTCTGCCACTCCAACTGGACTACTTAGCGAATTGGTGCTACCTCTGGTTTCGGAGTCGCACGCACACACAAACATTTGCATGCGCACAAACGCCACAGACACACACACGCTCAAACAAACACACCCGGGCCAACCAAAGCCTGACTCTTCTGCTTCACAGTCTGTTACTGTTCACAGGCCCTGAATGAAATGAAGAACCCTTTCCAATTAATCCTTTTAACCAACATGTGTGATCCCTGGCTCGCGCCGGCGAGGCCTTCGAGCCCGCCGGGTCCACGCCAAATCAAGTCGGATCATAGCCTCTGGGGCCTTTCCTCCACATCAACACAGGTCAGCGGTGGAGCCGGGCAGCGCCAGTATTTTATTCTCATCTGTAAGTGAGTCTAATGGGATCCATAAAAAAACAGCTTTCTTTATTTTTTTAAAAATATATTTCAATTTGTGACAACAAACAAAAAATATATATATATTTCATCTTCTGGACAGAACCAAATTTGAAAAGTTGAGAGAACTTTTTGATGTGTTACACTGTCAACACGGCTCAAACACTCCCCGCAGGGCTCCACCAGATTCAGACCTTTAAAAGATTTAAAAAGCATTTTGAAATTATTCCTGTTCAGAAACACCCTAAATCTGTCACGCTTTAACGCGGTGTCACATTCCCTCAGATTACCATCATTACAGTAATTAATGCTTTAATTTCTGTTTTGAAATGAAACCCCCCAAAAAAGTGATGTGATTTTAATATAACATGGAACTAATGCAGTGTGGAGCATTTGTTAATCTGGCTCCCCACATGCCTCAGATCTGCGGGAAGGAGTTTTTGTCTGCTGTAACTTGGTTCAAACACTGAGCTTCAGTCATTTAGAAGTAAAAAACTGTTTAAATGTAAACTGTGTGCAAAGCAAAGGAAACATTTTGGTACGGTGCAGTATGAGGGCCAAAATTAAGACTATTGCACAACCAGCAGTTGCTACATCCATGCTAGCTGCTAGCCTCTCCGATGCTAACACACATGAATAGTCTCATTCTCTTTTGCCAGCACCGGCCTCTCAGTTATTGGTGCCGGCCCATCATTAATCAGATCAATAGCTGGCTTAGGCCTCCTGCTACAAGAAAGTAGCAACCGCTGGTTTGGCAATAGTCTTAATTTTGACCCTCATACTGCGCCATATTTTGGAACATTTCAGGTTTTGTTGATTATTGCAAACAGGGTGAAAGAAAAGTTTGAAAGGTAAAAATGCATAATACAGTAGGAAGGTTGGAACATTACTGACCTTAAGCTTTATTTTGTGTTTTCACTACATTTTGTCCATTTTATACATTTTTGACTAACACAAAAAAAAGGGAGAAAAATAATGGATCACGCAGGTGTCCTAACATGCAGTTTATTTATTTTTTATATTGTAAATGAAACAAGCAACCTTTGAGTAGATAAAAAGAATAAAGCATTTTCTCGTCGCACACAGATGGATCGCTAACTAGGTTGCAGTTTCACATAAATGACTTAATGGGCTGCAGAGCCTTTGAGATTCACGTGGCCTTTCAGAGGCCTCGCACAACGAGTCTAATATATCCAGTTTATTCAAGCGCTGTTAGTGATAATGAATATTGCCACTTGTGAGGCTGCTGTTGAAGTATACTCCTAATAATCTAGAGAACAGGAATAACCTCCTCTCACTCTGTACTGATGTAATCTTTTGTCTCTAGTGGTTTTACCATGTTTCGACATTTTTTTTTTTTTGGCTCTGATATTTTCTACATCTGTTATTTTAAATGCTAACGTCAAAACATTTTTTATGTCTGCGTCAGTTCTGCAACTTAGACCAGATTAGATATTTTGGATCCTTTATTTACCATATGTACACTAAAAGCAGGACATTAGGACCAGTTGATTTATACAGGAATGTTACAGGGGTTAGCCACATTGCCTTGCAAAATAAAAAGTTTTGGGTTGAATCCTATAGGTGGGGTCTTTCTCTATGGAGTTTGTATGTTCTCACTGTGTATTTGTATTTTTTGTCCAATACTCTGATTTACTTTAAAGGAGCAATATCCTGCTTTTAAATCCTTATATTCACATTTAAATCATTCAGTTGGGGTCTATATAAAGTGGTTTGAATTCCTCCTTATTGTAACTCCACACCCCCTCTTTCACCTCTTTTTTTTAGGTGTGTCTCAGATCAACTTGTTTTGAGGCTGTCTCTTTAAATCCAAACTTTAATAGTTCAAGATCAAGTTAAATGGAAACTCCATCAATAGGATAGTATTGGCTCAGTGATGTACCTGTGATTTGTCTTGTGTGTACCTGATCAAACAAGTAAATTAAAATGGATTTGCTTTAAGTAACTGAGTTCCATCTTACCCATAAAGTGTTTGTTAAATAGACATTAGGCACATTCATAAATGCAATCCTGGCAGTGCGTCGGTCAGGTTTTTGTGATCTTCAGTCACTCTTAATGCTAGACCACCACCCCAATAGCATTTTGAAATGCGAAATTGTGACAAGCACTATATGTCTAAGGGGCTCCGCCATTGTTTTCATGGTGTTACATGTTGTGTTGTAGTCAAGACCACCTAAACTGAGACCAAGTCGAGACCAAGGGAGTGTAAGACCTAGCTAATATTGACAAAATCTTAGTATTTAAGAGTTTTGCTACAGAGGCAGATTCTTGACATAAGTGACGGTAAAAGTTTGACGTTCCCACCGTCTCTGAAAGTGAAGCTGTGCAGAAGGTGCTGTACGATTTCTCCTGGTTGTTGTTGTTTTACAACAATAAAGTTTGAATTTGAATCAGTAACTACATTTTAAAAACAATGAAAGCAAGATTGGATAATAATTAGAAATAATTTGGACAATGATCTAGCTGTTTAGCTAATTCCTAGTCTGTGAACCCGGTTCATTGACAATGGCAATAAAACTGATTCTGATTCTGATATTTCCACAGCTGAAATAAAATTCTGAGTCCTCAATGTCCGAGACAAGACCATCAAAAAGTGGTCTTGAGACCATGACCGGTCTCAAGTACAACAACACTAGTTAAATGGAAGTAATGCTGCACTTGCTTCATCAATTTCAACCTTTGATGACCCAAATCCTTAATAGGTGGTTTGATGTAAAAAAAAAAAAAACGAAACAGTTTTGGGATCAGTAGCCTTAGGAGAAAAAGAAAAGAAAAGATGTTTTTAATCACCGTTTTAGTCACTGTGTTTCAGAGGATTCTCACATTTATCTGCTTCCAGTCAGGTGATTTAGAATATGAAGCTTCGTGTTGTTTTGTTCATGGTTTTGTTAGTTTTGGGCCGAGGGAGCAGCTTGTGTGAGCGCAGCCTCTGCTCAGACTGGAGGAATGTGATGGATACAGTCTGAGATGTGTGTTCAGATTTTAAAACAGGTCCGTCCTCGACACCGGGGGGATGACACAGCCCACTGATGCATCTCGCTCATTATCATCATCTTTACTCTCGCTCACACACACAAATGGACACACACGCATCCCCCACCCTTTCTCTCACAGATTACTGAGGTTTACATAAAAACGCCTAAAGGAAAAAAAAAGATTTGTTCTACATCCTTGATTGTAGGTCATTAAAAATACCCAATTTTAGGAAAGATTTTATTCAAAGTCTAGTCTATAAACTGCTCATTGTTTAGTTTTTTGCAGTGAAAAAGAACCAAACTGAGCAAAATGAACAAATCTCAGACACTTTACATAAATTTAAAGGTATAAACCAATGTGCAGGTCAATAATATCAGATCATTCCTCGTTTCATAAAAGGGTTTTAAAAAGTTGATCATTTAATTAAAGATGTAGCTGAAAAGATAAAGAACTGGAAAAAAAAGCTGTTTTTGTGTTTTAGTAATGATTTGAGTCGCCACAGTCTTTGTTCAAAAAAACTCACCTTGCACTTTCTGCTTCATCTCACACAAACTCACATGCATAAAAACACACAAACACACACGCACACACATGCACTTAGACACTTGTACAGGCCTGATTAATGGTACCTAATTAGCAATGGTAATGACCAGGTGTCTGAGAACCAGCCAGCTTCTTCCAGTGCAAGGGGGCCAAGGGGGAAATAGTGTGTGAGTGTGTGTGTGTGTTAAATGTGGTGGAGTGTTCAGGGGGGCTCCTGTTTCCCAGAAAATCTATTCCCACTGACTGTCACTCCCTCTTTCCCTGTCTGCCTCTTTCTGTCACGGAAACACACACACACACACACACACACACACACACACACACACACACACACACACACACACACACACACACACACACAGAACTTAAGGCCAAGATCAATTAAGTTTTTGGCGAACCAGGATGGGAACAGTGTTGGATAGAGTTGATGGTCGTAGCAGGGGAGCCCGGAGCTGGGAGCTGTTGTTAGTGATAGTGTTTATGTGTCTTTGCATGTGAATGTTGGTCTTGAAGTTTGGGAAACACATTTTTTATCCAACCAGCACAAACAAGACTTATAAAGAAAAAAAGGCCACACAAATGGCTATTCAACAGGTTTGGTATGAATTTTAGCTTTTGTCAGTGATTCATGTTGAGAGTAATACTGGGCTGTGATGTCAATTATAACACTAAATACTAAAAACGTATGTCTATGAGCTTAGACAGATGGCAAAAAGAGGCTTGGAGTCTAAAAAACAGAAAATAGTTTTGTTTGTTTTATTTCCATCATGTTAACTATCATTTTGGTGGCCCTGTACACTATGTTTTAGACAACTTGTGCCGTATTTCTATTTAAATTACTAATAAAAGTTACATATTTGATCATTGTTAGCATTACATTATGCACATGCGTTAAAGAGGCTTTCAGTTGATTTTTTAAATTCCAGCTTCATCTTAGAGGTCTTTAAAATTTTCATAAATGGGCACACGTTGTCTAAAGTGTGGTGTGACAGGGCCTTAAAGAACAGTAAAGCATAAATAAAGAAGAAGAAAAAACAAAATAAATTCAAATTAAAAGGTGCAAAACTTTTGCTACACTATTTTTCTATAGCTCACATTGAAAAGGAGTGGGAAACATATTTAATCCTTCACTATTAGTTATCCGCCTGTCTATCTCCCAGTCAATATGGAATAATGGAACATGTTTATTAGGACTGCAACAATACATGTATCTGTATGGAACCATTCAATACACACTATGTATGGAACAATACAGATTTTAAATTTTATTTTATCAGCTTGTCTTCTGAAGATGCTCTGTGTTGAAGGATCAGTGGATCTGTGTTCAACTACTCCACCTAGGCTGCATTGTCGAGCACAGATCCACTGAGAAACTTGCTGTTTCAGCTAAATTTAATTTAAAAAATGTCCTTTTGAGGTTAAACAAATGTTTATAATTAATTTCAATAAATTACAAGTTAAGAAGGACATGGACATCCCTCTTTTTTGTATCCATAAAATATCGAACCATGAGACTAAAGTATTGAATCGAATCGTAAATTTTCTGTATGGTTGCACCCCTATTTACAATATTTAAGTAATTTTAATGCAGGTTATTATCATATTTTTACATATCTTTATAAATAATGAAAATAATTTCTTTATACTTTTCATTTAAACAGATTTATGTTTGGACCTTCAGTAGCAATTAACATTAACGCAGCGACCATCGTCATGCAGCTCTGCCACACCCTATGTGTTCTGCTGGTGGTTAAACAGAAACAAACCAGTCAAAAGGATCATCACTGATTTTATACGTTTTTACCATGCTCTTACAGGGATCACTGTTTAAAATAGGTCACATTTGTACATTTCCTCCATTTTTTTAAAGTACAAAAAAGGTATTTTGTCAAAAAAATGATGCCAGATGAACAAGAGTTTGTGCAACACTAATTAATACTGCTTACATACTTTGACTTTTAAGGGGTACATTATACATTTTTCAGGTAAAGCCTTTGAGATTGTAAACTTTAACCTAAATCATTCAGTCAAACTTCACTTCTCTTTGTGTTGAAATGAACACAGGAGAGCGCGATTAAAGTTTTATCAGAACAAAGCAGTGCCTCCCTCACACACACTGTTGAAAAATGACACATTTTGTTCAGATGTGATTTGCAGCTGCCGCCGTTTTTACGTTTCAGCTGATTTTTGTTCTGTTGAACTGAGATTCATATTCTTCTTGGTTGTGAAACTCATCTTCTCTGTGTTGCACTTTCTGCTTACGCAGGTTATTCGAACAGAACACACACACACGGACGTGCAAGCTGAAATTTTGCAAACACACACAGCCTTTGCACACACACACACACACACACACACACATATACACAGAGACCTCCTGCTGCGCAGGATTTGGTGATAACCACTGTTAGGCAGGCAGGTGAGAGGGTCATATGGCAGCAGTGGGAAAAAGCTGTTATCAACCTACCCTGTTCCCACACACACACACACCACACACACATCGGGTTATCACACTCCCTCGTTCCCACACACTCACCTTACATCATTACCTGACCGGGAGAGCCAATCAGCCAATCACACCTCGGCGCTGCCGTCAGGTGACTCGATCAGGAAACTCTAGGAGCGGGATGAGGTTACACACACTCCTGCTCTGATAACAACTCTCTGTCTTTCGCTCTCGCCCTCTCTTTCCTTTTCCCCCCGCTCTGCAATTTACAGATTCAGTTTCACCTTTGCTTTCATGCTAAACTGTTGGATCCTAAAGCCCGATGAATCAAAGTGTGTGTGTGAGTGTTTGCTTTTCTCAGGTTAAAAAAAAAAAAGCTTTGACATATTTAAACGGGCAGTGAGATACGTTTGGGCCTTACTTTTCTAAAACTTTTTAAATAAAAACGTGGAAAAGTCTGAGTATTACATGCAGTCCAACGTTATGTGGTCTTGAATTTCTTGCGTTATTTTTAGATTTCACATAACTTGTCTAAAGCCTGCAGAACTTGAAGAGGTTTTAGTTGAAACACAAAACACTTAGATGTCTCACTCTGGCGGATTTACTGTGAGGAAACTGTTACTCCAACTATTTAACTCCTAAAGTTTGGGACTCTAAGTCTTCCTGAAAGGAACAAAGAATTGCTGCATTTAAAATGACATGCATCTTCTTTTATATTTGTATGTGTTTACTAAAATATTCCACCAGTTAAGTCAGCACTAGAGGGAGACAGAGGATGATATTAGGAAAAGGCACCTTTTAAAGTGGGCACTATAGATATTAAACTAATACATGTTAATGAAATTTATGATACGTCATGATTCAAGGACATTTAAATACATGACATGACCTAATATTGTACCATAACATAAAGCCAGCACACATTTCCAAAAGATGAAACAATTCCTAAGAGAAGCTGAGACCAAGTTTCAGCATTAAGAAGAAAGTTTTGAAAAGCCTGACCTGTTGACAGTTTTTTTTTTTTTAACATGGAATAATACTTTCATACATACTTAAGAATGATGGGATAACATTCAAAATACTACAAGAAAACCTTAAACAATAATGAAATAGTTAACTAAACCTAAACAAAAATACCCCTATTAGTAAGGAGCAAATGTCGAAACGGTAAGTCGGCAAAACAGTACTTAAGTAATTTTGAAGATTTGTAATTTTATTAACTATTTCTTTTTTAGCGTTACGTTCACTTTTATTTTGTTACATTTAAAACCTAAAAAATGATACTTTGAGTTCTTTACTTTAAAATTGAACACCTATTTGTTACAAAATTAAATCTGTCTGAAATCATCATGAGAGAAGTTGTTTCTGCACTCAAAAAATGAAGTGTTGAATTTACTCAACCAAGTTGTGTCAACTGGTTCCACTAAATCTAGTAAATTAAGTAAATGCTCAATTTACTCAGCTTGGTTTAGTGGAACCAGTTTTGTTAAATGAATTTAACAGTTTATTTTTTAGAGGTTGAGTAAAAGTACTTTTATTTACCTGATTTTGGTGAACAGTTTTATTGGTGAAATTTATTTATTTTTACCAAAGTCATTTTCTGTTAAGGTATTTTTACTTTTACTTAGTTATTTTTACTAAGTACTTTATAGACCTCAGCAAGTGACAAACAGTACGTGAAATTAAAAGAAGATAAATATAAGGTTGTTTTCTTCCAAGTAGGTTCTAAGCTTTAAAAATAAAAACTGAGGGATCAAAGAGACAGTTGTCCACTTTGATGGCGTTCTTGAAAAGGATGCTGCTTCAGCAGATGTACACACGTGGAAATAACTGTTGGTAGCCCTCATTTAATGAAAGAAAACCCCACAATGGTCACAGAAATAACTTGAATCTGATAAAAGTAAGAGTAAATAAAAATACTATAAAAATGAACAAATGAAAGTCAGACATTGCTTTTCAGCCATGCTTCAACAGAATTAACAAATAAATTAAACTCATGAAACAGGCCTTGACAGAAATGTTGGTACCCCTGAAAATAATGTGATGAAAGGGACATGTTAAATGAAGGTGTGTCCACTAATCATCCTCACAGGTGTCTACAACCTTGTAATCAGTCAGTGGGCCTGTATAAAGGCCTACAGGTACTCACTGTGCTGTTTGGTGACATGGTGTGGACCACACTCAACATGGACCAGAGGAAGAGAAGGAAAGAGTTGTCTCCGGAGATTAGAAATTAAATTCTACACAAGCATGTTAAAGGTAAAGGTTATAAGACCATCTCCAAGCAGCTTGATGTTTCTGTGACTACAGCTGCACAAATTATTCAGAAATTCCATGGGCTGTAGCTTGAATCTGTGCAGGGTACAATGAAATCTCAAGACTATCAAGGGATTCTAGAGAGAAATGTGCTGCCCAGTGTCAGAAAGCTTTATCTCAGTTGCAGGTCTTGCAACAGGATAATGACCCAAAACACACAGTTTAAAAACACCCAAGAATGGTTAAGAAGAAAACATTGGACTATTCTGAAGTAGCCTCGGATAAATCTGACTTAAATCCTATTGAGCATCTTTGGAAAGAGCTGAAACAGCTGTCTGGAAAAGGTGCCCTTTAAACCTGAAACAATTTGAGTATTTTGCTCATGAGTGGGCCAATATACCTGCTGGGTGGTACAGAAGTCTGATTGACAGTTACAGGAAGCGTTTGATTGCAGTGGTTGCCTCAAAATGTTGTGCAACAAAATATTAAGTTAAGGGTATCATCATTTCTGTCCAGGCCTGTTTTATGAGTTTTTTTATTTTTCTGTTGATGCATTGTTAAAAAGCAATCAAATTTTAAGAGGGAAAGCTGCTATAATTTGAAGGGACTACAAATGTTTGTTAAACCAAAAATCCAAACAAGATGCCTAAAGATGCACTTCAGTAAAAGGTACAAGACTATGTAATAATCTGGAAAATGAATATAAAAGCATTGAATCAATTAATTATTTAAAAAAAATGATCAAAGCTAAATTGTTAAAGAAATGTGAAATTGTTTAATTTGTATTTGTATGAGTTACTGTTTAAAGAGTTGAATTTTTATTATTATTTGGTTTAGTATTGTTTGAAATTAATATATTTTTGTAAATAGGAGCAGATATAAGATATTTTTCTTCTTCTGCTGCCTTTCATTTGATTTTAGTTGTATTGTTTTGTTGCATGTAATGTGTTTTGTTTGGATTTTTAAAATGAAATTAATACTATAATAAAATTTAAAAAGCAATGTCTGACTTATTTGTTCATTTTCATAGAATCTTTATTTATTATTACTTTTGTCAGATTCAAGTTATTTCTGTGACCATTGTCGGTTTTTCTTTCATCAAACGAGGGCTACCAACAATTTTGTCCGTGTGTGTATTATTAGAAATTTAGTTTTTTTTTTCTCTCACGAGTTCAATATTTAGTCATCACAATTATCCTAAAGCATAAGATAATGAAAATCTGCTAGCTTTTATATTTAGTATTTAAGACTGAAATATCTGTCTTTCTTTGGTCATGAGAAAACAGGAACAAATCTGAAAAAGAAGAGACGGTTTGTCGATTTGAAGGTCAGAAACTTAATATGGAGCCATATCTCCAGCCTGTTTCCTGGTCAGTGGAGGTGCGGGCTGCAGAGCTTAGAGATTTGTCACAGAGCGGTGAAGGTTATGGATCAGCGCTGTGATCTGCTGACAGTGAGTGACAAGACTCTTCTCCTGTCTCCTTATGTGAAACAGGACTCCAGAACCAGAGTGTAGACCTGACCCCAGGACCTCTGACCTCACCTGCCGGGTCGTTCTCATGCCACCATAACGTGCTCTGTAATCAGAGAGCGGCAAGGGGAGAGGAAGTGAGCCCTCATCAAACAGTTAAATGCAAGTAATTAATGTTTTTTCTCTTGTTCATTGCTAAAAGATTAGTTTAGACCAGCCTTTGTTCTAATCTGTGACGGAAAATGGAACTCTTCATTGAACTGTAATACAATCTATGACTTCTATTTGAAATCATCAGACGCTCTAAGATATTGAAAAAGAAGTAAAATAGGCAATATGTCAACATGAATGTCTAACATTGAAAAATAACACTAAGAAGCAACATAATACACTCTGAATCATCAGAATACTTTTATCTGGCAAGCTGGGGGTTAACATTGGCCGTCCTTCCGCCAGGACAAGCTGAAGACAAACATGTACAACTATTTTTTATTTCTTGTAAGCTAGAACACTTGATTAAATAGACAAACACAACCTGTGCGTTAGCTTCGGTGCCAAAGACTGAGAGAAACAGCAGGCGATCAAGGTCGCTTAACCTCAGCATTTATCCCAGCTGCTGGTTGGCATTGAATGCACGCGTAACCTTGATGCTCCGTGAGGCTGCGGAGCGAGATGGAAGATCTGCGCTTCAGACATACTCAAGGACCGAGCCGCTGAATCTGTCCTCGTGAGCGAGTCTGAATGACACCCAGATCAGGACGTTTAGCATTCGCATTTTAAAATGACTAATATTTTTCACAAAGACCTGAGTTTTCTACAGTTAGGCACAGATTATTTCTTTTATAAAGTTAAGCATGGTTTGTAGGAGTGAAGGGGATCTGATTGGTCAAAGTGAAGATTCTTTTTGAATTAGAAAACATGTCTACTCAATTTGCAGTACATGTAGTTTGTGCATAAATTGTTATAAGATATTTATGAGCAGAGGTGGGTGAGTACCCAAACGATGTACTCAAGTAAAAGTAGCACTACTTCAACATATTTTACTCAAGTGAAAGTAAAAATTAACTATCAAAGAAATTAGTGAAGTAAGATAAAGAAGAAAAGGTACTTTGTAAAAAGCTGTAATAAGTAATTTTTCACAACTTCTGATTTTAACATTTTGAAATTGTCATTAGACTGACAAAACATAGAAAGGTTTGTGCAAATTCTGGTATCTTAAAAGATATGTATACATATTATCATTGGTAT
>JAUBOC010000103.1:2186040-2197091 GCA_032275365.1 Anablepsoides cearensis | reverse complement strand
GCAGTACTGCTGGGTGAGAGGGATGGACGGAGACGAGCGATGTTATGGAGGTGAAAGTAGGCTGAACGAGTGATGTTCTAAATTTCTAAATTTGATCTATTTTTGCTTCTGTTTAACATCATCACGGTTGCTAGCTGACAGGACGTACGCCGGGGCAAGGATGGGAGGCTAGACCGTCCAAATACCCAATCCGGTCTTTGCAGTTGACCAACGACCGGGCCCAACTAGACCGGGTAGGTCGGGTCCTTCGAAGGACCCGACCTCTTAATTTGGACACAGCCATAAATGTAAAAATGTCATATTTGTTTTCTCCAAAGTAAGACTACTTAAAAAAATACTATATTTGAAATAACATCACTTTCTTACCTTTTCTCTCATTGGTGCACCTGACCACTTCACTAACACCTGAACTTATCATAACCCGTCATGGTACGAACTCTTTTTGAGCTGACAGCACCTCCGTACGCTGATCTGTATTGTCATTTCCAGAAATGCATTTTCAAAAACTCATTAGATGCTTCCCAGATTTTTATCTTCACATGTACTTTTTACAAATTCAATTATGCCCTTCTTTTCACCGCGTTACATCCCACAAACAGCTGAAATGATTTTCAGAGATGCATTAATTTACTGCACAACATTGACATTTTCTGTCCCAAGCCGTCACGTCTTCGTCTCCCTGACAAACTTACTGTAGTCAAAGATAATTCATTTGATTCTAAATTACAGCTTTCCATCGGGCCGTGAGCTCTGCTTGCAGCGGTTTGTTGTGACAAGCCAGCTCCCCGCTCGTCTCCAGCCGTGATTTCTGTCGGCCCTGATGACAAAGATATCATGCAGAGCGTCTTTAAACATGACGCTGACATGTAGCACTTATCCACTCACTCACAGAGAACAAGACAGTGTTGCTTCTCGTGACACCTCTCTCATTTCCCATGATGCACACGGAAAGGGTCGCCTCCGCATGACGATTAATAATAATGGCAGTTCTTGAAATTTTTGGGATGTACTTTTAAATTTTTTTTATTTTTTATGATTGAAAAAGGGAGGGTAGCTGAGAGGGGACAAAAGCTGCCAAAGACCCATTGTGTCCTAATAATAATAAAAAATCTATTGTATGTGAACGATTTACTTGTGAATGCAGCTACATTGAAAAAACATTGTTTTTGTGATTTGGATTCAAATTTATTTTAGAAAACAATAATAAAAAAAAAGGTCTAGCTCGGGAATAAGAGGAAAAACAGAAAAAGGAAAAAAAACAAACAGAAGAAACAGGGAAATTTTCCAAACCCAGAGAATAAAATAAGCAGATTTGAATAACAAAAACTGTTACATATAGACAGCAACACAATTTTCAGAGTCAGTTTTAATTAGAAGATTTCTGGTGACTTCGATTGTAACAAGACCGTTTTTGCACACTTGTAAAAAATGTTTTTGAAATTTTAACTGCAAGTTACTACGGGCATTTTCACAACACATTTCAGTGTCTGATAGTTCACGAATCCCATTTAGGCCACGTCTCACAACTTTCAGAACTGTTTTTTGTGCACCGTCTTAACACCCAGAAAATACCGTATGTGATTGAAAACCTTTGCTTATAAATGAGTAACGGCTGTTTTAATCCACACATTCATAAGTATCTTTTGTATATTTAAAGAGGGGGTATAGAACTCTTATTATATTATATATAGATTGCCTGGCTAAAAAAAAAAGTCACCACCAAAAAGAATTCCTCTAATAATTCGTTAAATCGCCTTTAGCTTTGATTACAGCACACACTCACTAGTTTCAGTAAGCTTCTGCATTGTCACAAGATTTATTTCCATCCAGTGCAGCATTAACTTTTCACCAAGTTCTTGCATTGATGATGGTAGAGTCTGACCTTCTCCAACACATCCCAAAGATTCTCAGTGAACTCTGTGGAGCCAATCCATGTGTGAAAATGATGTCTCATGCTCCCTGAACCACTCTTTCACAATTCCAGCCCCATGAATCCTGGCACTGTCATCTTGGAATATGGCCGTGTCATCAGAGAAGAAACAATTTATTGATGCAATAACCTGCTCATTCAGTATATTCAGGTCAGCTGACCTCAATAGTATTTTGTATTTTCCAGGCACAGGTTAATTCTTAACCACAATCAAAAAAATTAAGTTGTGTTATGAAAACGCTGTTTATATGTAAAAAAATTGGAGCGAAACACTTTCAAATAAGTCTCTGTCTCTTTAAGAACCTCCTTCCATTTCCAACACTCCCACTTCAGCACGTTTTCACAACAATGCTTCGCAGCTCTACTTGGCTACCACTAGGATTTCTCAAACATGCATGAATGAGTCAAAGCAACACTCTGGATATGTTTTTGATGAGGGAACAACATTATAACATGATATAAAGCTAAAAACATTGATTTGGAATAATACCCCCCTTTAACAAACCAATAATAATTATTAATCAATAAATATTCTTCCTGATCTTTGTGTTGTTTTTGATAAAACATTGTGCAAAACTTTACAAAAGTGGTTTTGTCACTGTAATCCTTTTATACAAAATAAACGAAAGTAAGATAAACATGGCAGAAATAAAGCAAAATGTCCAATGTACAAGAAGTGAAACTGAAAAACAGAGAGAGCATGCAAGAAATCTGGTTGACCTTTGCCTTGTGTGAATTAATCTGGAGAACTGCTGGCTTGTATAGCCTGAGGCCTCATGGAAGTAACACACACTCAGACACACAGAAATTCACAAGCTGAAGAGAAATGCAGAGAGATGTCAAAGAACCTAGTATATCTCAAAGACCAAAGGACTTGTTCCTTTTTTTTGCTACGTGACATCCCTCCAAAATGATTTGTACGTATGGGAGTGTGTGCGCAAGACCTCTTAGCAAGAACTTGAGTGCTTCTGTCAGCTTTAAATGTCTCCCAAGGCACACCACTGTTTCATTAAAGAAAGACAGTCAGAAACAGACACACACACACAACCCTCTTTTTGGTTCTCAATGTTCTCTTTATCTCTCTCACCCCTTTCTCTCCTCCTAACTGCTGTTTTGACAGCTGTTATGGGTGTGGCTAAAAGGCCCGCAAAAGAAATTTGTCTGTCCATCAGGCTGTCTGTCTGTTTGTCAAATTTAGGGCTGATAAATTGTTGGGGAGCGGGCGCGACGATGCTCCGGACTCACCCAAATTCTCCCCCTCGGCGTCTCCATCTGCCTCGTCCTCCCTCGGCTTCACCTACTTTTCAATCTCTCTCCAACATGCATTAAAACCCAAAATGAAGGGAAAAGCCACAATTTCAAAGATAAGATTTTTTCATTTGAATATGAATACGAGTGGGTTTCATTTGTGTGCGCGCGCGTGAGACTGCGTGCAGCAGGTGAATTCGGAGCATCTTCCCCCCACACCATCAAGTTTGCTTTTGTATCAGCTGGACTTATCGGCCTATCAGGAGCGAGCAGCGACGGCCGGGATGTTGTTGTCAGGTGAAGCGGTATTCTGGCGCCATGCCTGTAATCTTTCCCTGCTAGGATGTCAAGTCTGTGATGGAAACGTATCACAAGAAAATAAAGCGTAAATGTGACCAAAACATCAAAACATCCAGAAATAAAAAAAAGAGGAAAACTGCAATTTGGGGGGGAATTTGCATCAGCTTCCAAATATAAACAACATGGACATTTTTTGGGGTTTTTGTGGATCAGACTGAGCACCAATGAGGTCTCATTTAGGGCACATATGAGTTTGGAACTCATGCAGGAACATATAGCAAATAATTATTTGTTATAAAAGGTATAATAATTCACATTTAAAAACTGAAAAACACACTTCTCCTCTGATCAAACCTGCAGCCTCCCACCTTTCCTTCCAGCTATCAGCGCAGTTCAAGGTGTCGGGGTTCTCTGTATTCTCCAGACTGAGATGTGTCTCTGCTGATTAATTGCTGTCTGATGGTTGTTGTCGCTGCTCCCAGCTAATTTCTCTCTCCCTGGGCTTTTCACAGCCCGCAGCGGCCTGGGTGTGAGGGTTTCTAGCGGTAATTGTGCGGTATTTGTTGCTAATAGGATAATAATTGGCGCAGGTGCAGATAGCTGGGTAGTTATTGGGCCTGTTGAAGAGATATGAAGATTGGCGTCACGCCAGGGATGCCTGCTGCGCAGCATGGGGACGTGGAAATGTAAAAACACACTTTTAAAAAGCAGAGTGCCGCAGAGGGAGGGTAATTATCCTTGTTTTTTTTTCCCCCCCCGTCATTCTTCGTATGTGCTTCTGAAAGTCTTACGTTTTGATCAATTTGTTTTCACTGATTTATCAGTCACTTTATTTGTTCAGCTTTTTTTTTCATCTTATTATTTTAGTTTTCATTTAAAATTCCATTAATTGTATTTTATCATCTTTCAACTTTTGCAGTTTGATAATGAAAACAGAACCATTTGTGTGTATTCAGATCAATAAGGATGGCTTTCCAAAATAAAGTACATTAATACACAGTACACCCATCAAGAATGTGAATGTTCATGTTAGACAATAATTAGAAACATAACATAAAAGCAAACAATCAAAATATCAAAATGTACCAAGCAAATGGTAAAGGAGACACTCTTTTTTCTGGTTTGTCACTCCTGACTCGTCCCATATTGATGCTTGGTCAGGTACAGTCTGCATCCAGTTTCGACACGTCGGGTAACCTTCTCGCGTCAGCAGCTTTTCCGGGTACGCGCCACATTGGGTCCGTGGTTAAAAATATGGTTAATTTTAGGTAACGAGTTCAGGGATAGGATGTCTAGGGTTAATAAAAGTTAAATTTAGGGTGTGGGATGGTTAGTTGTTTCCTACTCTTTTCAAAAATATGACAACGCACTCCTCCTCCTCCATCTTATCTTGTCAATAAGTGATGCGAGGGGGTTACCGGACACGTCAAAACTGGACGCAGACGGTACCTGACCAAGCACCAACATGTGACGAGTTGGGAGTGAAAATGGGTTGGTATCTTTTCCATTCAGCCCACATCAATCAAATATTTATATTTTCTTCATTGAATTAGTCTAGCTAAAAATTGTTCAAAATACAATGATACAAACAAGAATTTCATTAATGTTTTTTGGACTAAAACTCTATAATCAAACTAATTTCCTTGAATTCAAGTAGGACCAGGTCATATTAATATTGTAAATTCAACTTTAATATGACAACTTTATTAGTGCTCTGAGTATAAACGTTTTATAGATAAGTATAAAAACAATTCATTATGATGAGTAAGACCTCTAACCTTCCAAAGTTGCACATATGATTAAAGCAGGAAATGCCTGGCTCTTGCTAAGGTCATGCTTTCAGAGAACGAGACACCATATTTGGGAAGCGACTGTAACGTTGCCATCATCCCTCCTGCCTTCCCCTCAGAGACTCCTCAGCCTTGAATATGGTGATGATATTAATACTAATATAGCTGGCAATAGATACAGGCTCTGCTGCTTTGAACTGTAAATGGGTTGTGTTTGGAGAAAGAGAGGCGATTAGGAGCTGCAAGACGGTATAAGGCGGTAAATCTGGAGAAGTAAGCAAAGGCATTGCACCCCCCCACAATCATAAACAAATAATCCAGCGCTGCTTCTCAAACCCCCTATGCCATCTCAAATCAGTTTGGATTAGGACAAAATATGGCGAATAAGTCTCACAGAGACACTCAGAGAGTGGATGTATCCTCTACCTCTTGTGCCCCCCCCTTACTCCCTAAATGCCTGCCTCTCCAAGATGCGCTGTGTTTAGCCCTGCTTAGCCAAATGAGCTCCTAATAAATGCAGCGCTGAGCCCGTTCGCTAAGGAGCTGCATATAATTGGAGGGCTTTCTCCTTGGCTTTTGAGAGGGAAGCATTAATGAAGGGGTGGGGTAGAAGGTGTGCATCAGAGGCAGAAAGTGCGTGCACATGCAGATGAAGGTAATCGTAAGGTGGAGCATGTCTAAGAGTGTACGGTGAAGGTGGATTGTGTGTGTTTAGGGGTGAGACGTGTGCAAGCAGAAAGTGGGATTGTGGTTTTTGCCGTGCACACGCTCAGTGGTACGTGTGTGTTTATCTGTGCTTAGTGCATATGGAAATATGGTTCTAGGTCTTTAATTCTGCAGCTCACTTTAACAATTTATTAGCTTTTTTTTATATTTACTGTTTTCCTAAAATTCCACTTTTTTGGTCTTTATGTCAAAATAAAAATTAGAGATAATCACCTAATATGAAAATCTTTAGGCTAAATAAATACCCAGATATCAGGGCTAGTCAAGCCACACAAGGACAAGGGCTGGAGATGTAGTATCAAAGACCTTGCTGTTCATTGCATGGAAAGCCTCTGATGACATCATCAAAGATATACTAGGTCTTTCAAGGTATTTTTTTTACTTTGCAAGTTTTTTTTAACTCACCATTTGGCCAGTTTTTTACATGACTATAGCTGCGTTTCCATTGCAAATGTGAGCAAAACTTTGTAGATATTCTGTTAATGTTGAAAAAACACAGTTTCGCAATTGTGATATTTCCATTAAGTAAGAAATGCTAATAAAGTCACGCGTGAATATGTTTGTTCTCGCGATAAGTCATTACAAACATGGCAACAATAAATGTAAACACATGCATATTTCTATGACGGTACTAGCACTCATCATCAGCTATCAAAGGAGACGTCGGCGTCTTATTGAGGCTTTCGAGGGACAAGCCCCTTATACTTGGGAGCAGCTACATATGCAGCATTTTTGGGAAATTATAGTCGGTAATTTTCTTTTACTACTTTGGTGATTTTACTACTACTTCCTGTTGTCTTCTTCTTTGTCATCATTTTCTCCAGTAGAAACAGCCAGTTGTTGATCACGTGACTCCCGTGATGCGGAAAAAAAATGTTTCCATTGCAGTTTTGCGAAATACACCAATTTTGATACGGCTGAAAAACCAAATGCTAGCGCAAAACCATTTCGTCGAATAAAGTTTTTTTTAAATTGACGTGTTTCCATTAAGCAAATTTTTTTTCAAAATTCTAACTTGCGCATTTTCATGGTCAATGAAAACACAGCTTATGACAGCAGCAAATGCTCAAAAAACTGAGTAAACTGAACAAATGGAGAAGAAAATAGTCTTTACTGTTGTCTATTATGTATCAATGCAGCACTTTTTTATCCCTTGAGTTCAGGAACATTTTATGCCTGAATGATTAATCCAGCCATCCATTATCTTTACCTGCTTTTTACTTTTAGTTTTTGGGTCCCAGAAGTCACTGGTGCCCATGTCCAGCAGACCTAGGTTCGGCGTTTTTGCATTAGCCCTTTTAGTCCAGGTCCACTCCGATTTCTGGAACCTCCAGACCTGTGGTTCCAATCAGGTCAGGCTGTTTGGCCCAACTTGACATCAGCTACTGCAGCTCTGGTTCACTGACTGAAGGCTTATATCACACAGATGAGAGAAAATTTACATGAATCGTTTCACCAAGAGTTTAACTACACAACAATAGTAGCGGGCTACCAACAACAAGCTAACAATAAGCTAACATTAGCTTACCATTTTCTGTCATACTGTTCTCACGTCACGGGTCATACTGCTGGATGGTCCAGCTCAATATTTGATATTTGACAGCTCCAGCAACTGCTCCAACCTGAAAGCAGAATGTAAAAAGTGATGGATGACTCGAGACGTTTGGACAGAATCGCATACATAGTATGTCTTCCTGACATTGGACAAGTAAAAAGTCGTATAAGTAGCACTTTTACACAGAATAAAAGTGAGTCCATGTGTGAATGAAGGTCATGTAAAGCCAGGCTGCTTCTGAGGGGAAGCTGGCTCAAACGTATGAAGAGTTGCTTGTAGAAAACTCTCAGCGCAAAGAAAGACAACAGGAAACCTGACGAATGACAGACACGTTCTCCGCTGCAGCTTCCCTCTCGACAGTCACAATAATGTCTCAGCTCTTTTGTTGATTCCCTCCATCCCTCTTCTCTCTGTCCTCGGTGCTAATTTAATTTTTGAATATCGAGGTTTTGTCTCATCGAGTGACTGACAGTTGCCTTTTCCTTAATGAATGCCGCATAAAAAAATAAAATAAAGATCCTGTGGATAATGCTACACTCATTTTTGTGTTTCCTGTTATATCAAGCTCTAATAATTAATTTGCAGACATATCTGCAACTTTACTTCCAGAGGAGATAATTAAGAAAATGATTTAGGTATTGTTCCTCAGCATCTATCAAGAGAATGCCGGTATCTGTTTTGAGAAGAGCATGTAGTCACCATTACCGTATCTTTAAAGGGCAGTGATTTTGCGTTTGGTAATTGCACGATGGATTTGAAGCAATGTTATTAATTGAGTGCGGTGAGCTCGCATTCATCTCGCGCTCATTCTCACCAAGTGTGTGCCGTGCACGTGTTTGCGAGTCTGTTGGACAGAGATAGTGTGTATGTGCGTCTTAAACAAATAAACGATCTGCGTGTCACGTTCATTATCAACTCGTCATTTATTTTTCTGCTATCTGGCGGCAAACATTTGCGTGTTGAGCTCATTGTTGCCGTGTTTGATTGCTGCACTGTTTTCATTGTGCCTGTATCTTGTTCATCATGCTAACGTCAACATCTGACATGAAAGACAACTTTTTATCAGAGCAGTTGGGCACCAAGACAGAATATATTTCGTTATTTAAGGAAAGTCAAGGTGCTGCCTTTTTTCCTATATTTGTTCCCAAACGTTTAAACTTGGGTATTTATATTTAAATGATTTTTAATATTTATGAATGAAATGCTGCACAAAGGAGCCCTAAAAAACATCACATGTGATTGAGATCAGTGTCTTTTGGTGGTAATCAAAAACTAAACTGTGACATGTGCTGTGTGATTGTAAGCAATAATTGATTTTTGATTAAAAATGATCAATCTGTTAAATTTAAATTAGCCTATAGCAAATGCTGGAACATTGCAGATGAATACTGATTCATTCTTAAAAAGAACGTGTAAAAAAAAACGTTTTTCGTTTTCTCAAGGTTTTTCCTTGGGCAAAATGAGGTTCAAAAAATTCCCCCAAAGATCAGCACTTGGCATATTTTCCTGACTTCATTTATTTCTGTTCGCTGTTGGAATGTTTCATTCTTATTGACGGAGAGGGAAACACAGTGAGGGTCAAGCTAGTTTTGGCTACTAAAAGTTATTATGAGTGGACATTATATTAATATTTACTCTGAAATTTTTATTTAGATATGGTTTAATTGTTTCACCTATGAGTTTGCTTATTTATTTATTTATTTATTTATTTTATATTTTAGATGTAAGAGCTCAAATCATGTGATATCTCTTAATATCTAAAAGGACTTTTATGGAGTTAGCAATTATCCAGGCTTGTTAAATTAGGGGGAACTGGTGAGAGATGAGCCTATTTTCACATTTAGGATCATTGCATTAAGGCAACCATAATTTGCTTGCTAATTTATATATCTGCATATAATTGAGAATATTGTGCATCTCTTCAAACAATCAGAATGAGTGTCAACATAACTGTTTTGATAATATAGCATGTTCAAAATAAATTGTCTCATGGCACAAATTACCAAAAGTTGTATTCAGAGTAGCACTACTTCAGTGTAAAAGTATTTCATAAAAAGGCTACTTGAGAACTGAGTACCTGATCATGACAACTGATTCTATACTTTTCAAAGGATGTCATCAGACTGACAAAAAAATCAAAAAAAAAAATAGAAAGTTATGTGTAAATTTTGGTGTTTTTAAAAGCTAAAATGAAGAAATGTATAGAAACAAGACAACTGATGTCCCCCGCCGCCATTCAGTACTGACCAACTGGTAGCAGTTTTGTTAGAACCATCAAAGGCCTAAATTATTTATTCATCTTATAAGGTGAACAGACGGACGGACAGAGAGCATTTCTATGTCCCCTGCCTCAGTGATGGGGTATATGATTATATATGTGGTATAGAACAGGGTAAATTACATTTAGTGACTACACATATCTGCTGCTTATCATATACGGTATTCTACCAAGACAAAACTGAAATGAAACGTTGAAAGTTGTTCATCTTTGCCTGAGTTTTAAAATTTAAAAAGGAATAGCAGCAAACGTTAAAGACATACACCTGACTGTTGAATGCTCTGTATCACAAATTAAAGTCCCATTTTGACACACCTGCTGCGTTGTTGCCCCTGCCTCGGGGCAGTGGGGGGCAGGGGCTGGAAACTGACACTGTCGGGACTCGGGTGGTAATTCTGCCCTGCGGCTGAAGTCTCCTGCCAGCTCCACTGGCACAAAGCCCACCTTGTATTCACTCAGTCTGATCTATTGTTCTGCCACTTTGACAAAATCCCAGGTTTTGACTCAACTTGCTGCCGCGGCCCGATTGTCAAAATAATAATAAGAAAAAAAAACTTTAATATGCTGTGGCAGCAATTACACAGTTAACATGAGCAGATTTTCTGCTCACTCATATCTATAAAGATCAAAGTTACGGTATTACCTTAAACCGCAGTGGTTACTTCAAAAGACAAACAGACAATCACACAACCTGTCTTTACAGACTGGAGGCTGGATATCAAAGAGCGATATGTGAAAGCACGATAAGATACTTGGAGGTAATAACAGTCAAACGAAACTAATTGATCAGTTTGTTGGCATGTTGGAGAAAGAGGGGAAAATACGGACTTCTTTCCTTCTTTTGTGCAGCACCTGGTGCATAAAGTTCAGACCAGTTTTACCTGGAAAGCAAAAAGATTTTGTGAGCAACGTGCGTCGATGCTGAGCACACGAAATGTCTTTACCATCTTGTACTTATAATAAATAGAGTCACTTTAGGACCAAACATTCCTCTCCTTATTCAGGAAAGTAAATTAGACAACATGTGAAAACTGCAGCAAATTAAACCAGAATTTCAACATTTGAAAATGTAAGGGGGTGCGTGCCCTGGTGCCCGGCTCTGGGCTGGGGGCCTCCGGTGCGCCGGTGGGCTGCGGGTTTTCGTGGACTGGGGGGCTGGGCTGGCTGGGGGTATGATGCATGGCCGGTGGGAGGAGGAGGGTCGACTCAGCCTGGGTGTCTTTG
>JAUBOC010000103.1:2159792-2174953 GCA_032275365.1 Anablepsoides cearensis | reverse complement strand
TACTAAAAGGTATACAGTGCAAAATGTAAAATCAAAAATCTGCAAATGTGCAAGAGGTACCAGTCAAGTGACTGAAACATTCAGTTATGTAAGAGTTTAATGGCACTTGGGAAAAAGGAGTTCTTTACTTCTTCAAATGATAAAACACTTTGTGTCAATAAAATTCGGAATCAACTATTTTAATATTGAAGTAAAAATGTTGGTCAGAGGTAGTAATGTACAGTAAAAAAAAATATATATATAAGTATAAAAAATAGTTTTGCTGAATCTTCTCTTCTCTTTCAGTGTGAAAAAAAACATTTAGGTTCTCATTGGAAAACTTATAATTTCAGAAATGCTTTGCCAAAGGAAGTTTTTTTTATGTCACCTGTTCAGTTAAAGCTAAATTACCATCAGCTTGGCTAATTCAGTGCATTTCAGTATTTATTTCAGGTCTAGCAGATACCCAGTATAAATGTAATGGAGACATGTTGTTGCATGGTTTTGTGTTTTACACACCCTGAAGTGAGATCCAACAGTTGCCACTGTGACAACGGGAGGAGAGCCCCCCAGCCGTGACCAACACATGGTGATAAAAGCCACTGCCAGCACTCGTCTGTATGTATGTGTGTGTGTGTGCAAGTGTGTGTGTAAGTGTGCACGCACCATAAATTAATAAACATATCTGACAAGTGCATTGCAGGCACCCGAGGGCATCATCATGTTTGCAAACAACTCTCCACTTCCCCCCCTGCACAGGCCCTCCTGCACATGATGCACGCACACACACACACACCAACTCCCCGAGGAGCAGCGATTGTTTAATGATTCAATTAGCTGCGTGGCGTGCTGAGAGCTAGAGGCAAGATGGAGTGATAATTGATAAACATGTTTAATCCTGAGAGAGAAAGCGAGAGGAGGGGTGGAAAGATAAAACCAGACCGATAAAGTGCACACACAACTGCAGCCATAAACACACACACACAAATGTTTTTTTATGACCTAATGGCTCGTTAGATTTTTACTTGTGTTTAGTGCAGAGCGATTAGCTACCCAAACCTGATTAAATAACTAGTTTATGTGTTGCACTAAAATAAAATAAGCACGGGGAAATTGAAAGAGGTCAATATAAAAAGTTATCTGATTGTAAAATATTTGATAGAAGTCGATAAAAACAGGCTTTTTTTTCACTCCATCTACTTATAAGTGTTTTATATTGTGCTTTTTTTCATTATCACCAATAAATTTCATTTTAAAGTGGTAAAAATTTAAAGGCCCGGCCACACAGAAATGTTTTAGACAACTTATGAAAACTTTGTCCAACACTGAAGATGTCGATGCTGAAGATAGAATTAACAAAAAAAAAAAAGTACTGAAAGCCTCTTTTAAATGTATACACACTGTAATGCTAACAATTAGATGAAATATTTACCCTATAACAACATTTTCATAAGTTGGCATAAATGGTCTAAAATGTTAGAGTGTGACAGGGCATTAAAGGGGTTTAATTATGGTTCCTTGAATAATATAGGATACATCTGTGGGCTAAATGTTAAATGGACTGAAAGCCCTTTACACTTGCAGTAGCCGTGTTTCCAACCAATTTTAATTCGAGTTTTATGCAAATTTTTAAAATTTCACAAAAATAAAAAAAAAGCAAATCTGACGTGTTTCCATTAACTGGCTTGAAGCGAATCACATCAGATGCATTCGTGTAGTAAAAAGGAAGCAAAAGTCGCAAACTCGCAGGGTCCACACATCTCAGGACCATGGAGAGAAGTGTTGCTAATAATAAGTTGTAATTATTCTGTCATATTAACTAGTTCTGGTGATGTTACTTCTGTCTGGAGTCATAGTGAAAGAAATACAGTTCTCTTCACGTTATGGGAATAACTGAGAATACGCCGACAGCAGGAGAGTCCAGCTGTCAGCCGTGACTGCAGTCGCTCTGGTACCGGTACCGTTCAGATAGCGGGAACAGCTGATCAACCATGTGAGGTAAATGTTCACTATGTCAGAACTTATTTGGCAAATGTGTTTCCAACTCTCCTTTTGCGCATTAACTCTTTTTCAAAAAGAAACTCAAAACCACCTCAAGCGAGCGTATTAATTTTTTTGCGAAGTTTTTTCAAATCATGCAGTTTCCATTCATCTTTTCTGATGCAATACTTCAAAATGCGCATAAAAAAATGATAGTGACTCACCCAATCACACACTGATGGAGTTAAGCTACATTGTAGCCACAGCTGCCTTGGGGCACACTGACAGAGGCGGGGCATGCACCGACACCACCATCAGTAGGCAAGGTGGGTGAAGTGTATTGCCTAAAGACACAACGATTGAGATAGCTGGAACTGGTGATCAAACCGGCAACCTTCCAGTTACAGGATGACTCTCTTAACCACTCCACCACAGCCGCTCCTATACAAAACATGTTCGTCAGATTTAAGACACAAAATAATTTTCAGATAATGAGATTTCATCTGCTCAGTTTTGCCTGTTCTGAGCTCCTTTCAGAATGAGATTTTCTGGTCTTCGGGGTCTACCAAGGACACAGCCCACCTAGACTGGGTAGGCCAGGTCCTTCGGAGGACACAGCCTCTGCATTTGGACACAGCCATGGTCTTCCTGTAATGAAGTGGGCGGAGCCACCGCATGGGTTTACCAGGTGAGGGGCTAGGTTACCTGGATTGTGATTCAACAACCCACAGTTTTTTTTTTGAAACACCTCATTTGCTGACACTAACAAACATTTACATACTGTCAAAAAAAATGTCTACACTGTAAACACAAATTTTCTTTTGCATAATAAGTCAACCTATTATTACTAATATTCTCATGTTTTTGCAAAAGGCGGGATCATTACTTAACAAAATGTGTTTTGTAAACTACTCAAAGCCAGTTTTTGCTTTACAAATGGCTCTGAGCTGAGACAACTCACATTTACATGTTTTTACTGGTTTTGGGAGGGGCTTGTCAGTGACCTGACCATTGAGCCAGTAGGTGGCAGTAATGCACCTTTAAGTTGTTTGGCAACACGAAGAAGAAGAAAAAAAACTAGCAGAGCTAAATGCAACATGGGTAATTTTCTTTTCTTTCCCATTCCCTCACAAAAGTTGCATATTATCTTGACATTTTGTAATAGCAGCACACATGACAGCACAAACTGACTTATTCTTGTTCTGACATTACTCAAGGCATTCTGTTCTAATTCAGTAATTTTTTTCACTAATGGCATGCCGTTAGTGAAAGAGCAGTTGTAGAATAGCAGACGACTCTGGTACCACCCTGTTTTGTGTGTTAAAGATTGAAGTCGTGATGGACTTGCAATCTGTCCATAGTGTACCCCGCCTCTTGCACTGTGACCCTGAAAGGAAGAAGTGAGTATATAGGATAGATGGGTGGATTGAAGTCTCTCATTGTGAAATGTTTTTTCAATTTTACATGTTTAAAATGTTACATTTGCATATAACAAACAAATTGACTATAATTTACATTTAATAATTTCTATTAACATGAGAAATGAATACTGATAAATCTGAGTAATGATTACTGATAAACGTGAGTAATGTTTACAAATAAACATGAGTAATGTTGAGTCAATAACTCGTAAACATTAGTTTTAAAATCTTAAGTTATTTTGTAATGGATAAGCTTGGATACAAGACTTTATGTAAACGGAGCTTGAATTGTTTGGGTTTTGATTTTGTAAAAACTAGACATCCCGGTGTAATCACTTACCATAAACGGCTTTAGTAATGATTACTAATTTGGGTTTAAAGTGTAGGAATAATTTTTTGGCACTTATACTATATTGACAAATTGAACATATTGAAAACATGTAAAAAAGTTAATTCTGCCCTTTAAGTAACAGCAACAATACTAGGTTAATTTTATATTTAGACACTCTTTATTGTCTCCACCTTTAGTGTCACTGAAAAAAATCAAAGCCCCCCAATAAAAAGTTTTTCATAAAAAAACTAATCTTTAACTTGTCAACACTTCAAACATTTCTCCATCATCAACATGTTCTTTGTAATGCTTTATTGACTGTAAAATTAAACTAATAAAAGCAGCTGGACATGGTCCACAGCTTGTAAAAAAACAGTTGTATTAATCCTCTTCAAAGGCATCTCTTTGGCTTCAGGTAAAATTTCAGATTCTGCTCGACTTCACTTTGAGCTGCAGGAAAACCCCTTTTTTTATAGCATCCAAAGATTGTTTTTCGTATTCAGTTATTTTCTTTCTGCCAAGTTCTCAAACATGATCAACATCATTGAGGCTTGATGCAGATTTGAACGAGTGCTGTAAAGTTTATCTGGTTTTTCCCCATTTTTAGACTACTGTATGTTCTGTACAGTTCATGTAGTGGACTAAAAGTGTGGGAAAAGCTGCTATTGTAAAAAAACAAAAACAAATCTAAGAACTGTTAATCAAGATCACTTTAAAAGATTAAAATAAAGAAAGCATGTTATTGTTACACATCAGCGTGACGATGCTGAAAACAATTTTACCTTGTATTTCTGTATGTTGTGTGAGTTTAAGCAGATATATCACCGTGAATAAGTATTAAAAAGCTTGATTAGTGTTATTTAAATTTGACATGAGTCAGCTTAGTAGTATAGCTGAAATACATCTGTTTATTTTTTTTTTTAGCCTTGTTTGGTTTGGTCCATGTTGGCAGCAGAGCCACCTTTCAGCACAGTGGAGAGTTTAAACAGCTGCTCTGTGTGTGTGTTTGCTTGTGCCTACATGTGTCTGTATTTGTGTATGCCTGAGAGAGTTTGTGTCTCTGTGCAGGGGCGAGGAGCAAACAGGGGAAATCAGTAAGTCCTTTTGTACTGAGGGAAAATGTTGACTTTACCTTCCAGACAGACTTTTGTAGGAGGGATATGAGCAGGTTAGTAAAAATAAAATTAGTTTGCATATAACATGAAACAACTTGTATTGAAAAGAAGTAAAACTATGTCAAGTTCAGGTGCAGGGGGGTTTGTTTTCCTCGAAAGGCATGGCTATATAAATGGATGTACACTCATGATGTAACATAAAAGCAAATTAACTTATAGTTTATAATTAGAAAAATCTTAAACTAAAAAAAAAAAAACCTTTTGCAAACCACATCCAAAAGTAAGGACTAAACAATACCAATTTTAAAATACTCTTTGGCGACAACTGAAAAAAACAATTATTATTTTTTATAACTTTCAACTGTTTATTAGATCCTTACATACTTCAAGGTGTTTTTATTATCCATGTACTTCTACCTTAAAACACACCAGTTTCTGGCTCAACAATGACAAATACGTATTTTGTACTACTCTGTAACTTTCACTGCTTTAGTATATTAAAAACGTGATAACTTGCTTTACAATTCTAGTTATTGTCTGGATCTGGACACGACAGATGCAGCATTTCTTTACCTGTTGAATTCTCTTAAGGACCTTTCACTCGTGACGTCACCCGTATCATTTGCATACATTATTCGCCACACTTGCAAATGATCGGACAATTGAAGTGGAATCTACGGAGATTCTGTGTTAACACAGTAACAGAATTTGTGTAAGTAAAATATTATGTGAATATTATATTATTATTTGTGTAAGTAAAATATTATCACTAAATGCTGGACTGACTGCAGTAGAGTGCTGTATATGAGCGAGGCTAGAATAGATGCTAGGAGTAAAGCTAGCAGTAGGCTACAGTAAAAACAATAAGGTTTATTGTACCTGTTTATCGACAGGAAGTGCAGGGATAGGACCGGGTGGTCCAGTGTTGGTCTTTTATCCCCGATTAAATGTTTGGAGCAAACATTAAGTCCATGATTTTTTTCCAGTCAGATTCAACAGATCCCATCGCTAAAATCCACCTGTTAGCCTAGCATTTTAGCTTGGGAAACGTAAATAAAACACTCCTTCCATGTGGAGATGATGGCTGTTTCCTGAGTCACTGTTATGAGTTATGTAGCTCAATGTTTTGTGGTCCTCCCGGTGGAGTTTGATGCTGTTTTCTTGAATTTATTCCAGTTTAAACACAGCTAAACCAGAGTAGCTCCGTGGAAATCAATGGAGCAGCTACAAGGGTTTGTACGTGCATCAGTATGGGGGGGCATAGTCACGTGACTCGTGTTCTAAATGTAGCCCGAGTGAAGGACCCCATTAGCAGTAATCCATGTTTCGTTTTAGCCTTTCTTTAAAAATCTTTAGACAACAATAAATGACTCAAGTTCAGTTTCCTACCCAGACAGACACCCTGATGCTGCTGATTATCAGTGGTGGGCACAGTTCCCCTAAAGCACTAAAACACTAATAGGGGAACTAATATCCTGATTAGTGCTTTAGAGCTTTTGCTAATTAAAAAAATATTAGTGGATTAGAACTTGCTAAACTTATAGGCTATATTTAGAAGCACCACCTGAGGTCTATAAATGTTATTGATCAACATTAATGTTAACAGCTGAGGGTGAAAACTGTCGCACATTTTGTTCATATGTGTGTTAATTATCCACCAGGTGACAATACATGAACCCAAATATGGCTGTGAAATGTCAATGATAGGTCTTAAGAGAGCAACATGACCATATGTGACTCATCTTGTCTGTTGAAGAATGTTCATGGGTTGACTGGGTTATTTTAGTGCTTTAGAATTAGCTTTTGCTAAAACTTTCAGTGTGTTAGTGCTTTAGAATTAGGGGACCTAAATATTTGAGTTTGTGTTTAAGAGCTAGTGGAACTAATTTTTAGATTGGTGCTGCCCACCACTGCTGTTTATATCTAACGTGTCATTTTCAGAACTATAAGCCCTCAAAGCTGCAGCCAGGCTGCTGTTGGATGGATTAGACAACCAATTTTACAACCATTTGCAATGGAAACAATCAAAAACCACTTCAGCAAAATAAATAAATAAATAAATAAATAAATAAATAATGAATCAGCTGATAATAGAATCAAACTACAATCTTGGTAAAAGTTGTAAAACTGAACTCTAAAAAATGATGAGGTATAGGATAAACATTGGAGAGTAGAAAGCAAAACAGACCGACTGTATAAATAAGGAAAAAAGAATCATACTGACCCTTCCTAAGCGCTGTCCCCCACCAGTCTCTTGTAATTGTAGCATCACCAAAACAACATAACAACAAACTGAGCTTAATGTATTTTTCTGCCCAATTTGCCTGGCGGGAGCCAAATAGCTGCTTCTAGAAAGATTTATTTATTTATTTATTTGAATAGCTCCACAGATGAATATTCCCCTCTGTGAGACAAATAGCAAAACCGGACCCTCCTCTTTTACCATTTTTTTTCTTCTCATTTATCCACTCTCTCTTTCCATCCATTTAGTTTCAAGGTAGAAAAAAGTGGCAGAATGTCAATAAATATCAGATCATGGTTTGTTCACACTGAGATGGGTTTCAGGTTTTTAAAGCAAAGTGCATAAAGGGTTTGCATAAACAATGTGGCGTGGTGCGCCTCTGGTGAAAAACCTCTATTTATAAACATTTTTTTTAAGGTAAAGGGGGCTTTTAATAATGTTTTTAGTATTTTAAACACCTTTTTCTACTTTTACTGCAAACTAAAGTGTCTTTCAACACCAGTTGTAATTATTTTTCTTGTCTTAAGGTGGTATTATTGTATTACACAGCAGGGCTATTCAGCTGGCGGCCTGCGGGCCACATCCAGCTCGTGAGTGACCAACGTTTGGCCCTCCAATTGATTCAATCATCGCTTAAGCCCAAACCGCCGGTTTTCTACTTTAATTACTCTATTATTATTAGTTTTCTTTTAGCTAGACATAGAAATGTTTTTTCCTGTGCTTAGTCAATAAAAGTAACATTCACTGACTTCCACAATGTTTTCTCTTCATTTCTTTGAGTGTTCCTGAAAGCCAACAAGTTTCACTTTGGAATGACCCTATTATTGTGTCATGTTTTTGATCTGAGTGTGTTTTACAGAATGAAATGTCTGAATGAGTGCTCATCTAAGACTGGTGATTTCATACTTTTTGCCAGGGGTTGTAATTAATTTCAACAAATTACAAGAAGGGCATAGAAATTTCGCTTTTAAATAGAAATAGAAAAAATATGGAATATGTGACACTAAAGTATCAAATCAAATTGTGAATTTTCTGTATTGTTGCACCCCTAATAAGTATGTCTAGGGAAAAAAGATAAAAAATAAAAAAACTACTTGTGACCACAGCGTTGCCATAGATGCATCTCTAAACGGTCCTCTAATGGTTGCAGGAAATCTCATCATTTCTTAGAAAAACTCATAGCCGATATTAAATTTTTGTAAGGAGAGCAATTTTTTTTCTGTCCTCTCCTAATTTTATTTATTTATTTATTTTTAAATTGAAGCATCCGTGTGAAAGCTGAAAAGACATCAAATTTAAGTTAACAGTTGAAAGTTGTTATTCAGCCTGAATGTTCCGGGCTGCGTGTCCTTGTGGAGTTGGCGCAACTTTGTCTACAAACAAGACAAGTTTGGCACTTCAGCAAACACTCGCAGCCCAATTGATGTCGAGCAAATCAGTTCAAGTGGATTAATATACTTCATCTTGTCCCTGAGCTGGAAAAAATATCTTGTACAATTAGTCTGTCTCTGAAACAAACTGAATAGATACTCAGGACACTAGACTTTCAGTTCCACAAACTTTCATAATTTAGCACTGACAAAAATACACTAACTCTTCAAACTGTAGAATAAACGTAACAAAAACATTTAAAACAACATAACATAATACACATTAATAAAATAACTAAATGTTCTGGCAGCTGCTCCTTTAAATTTAGTCATGCTAACAGTTTTAACGCCTCATTATGACATCAAATCACCTCTAAAAGACATGCGTGTTGTTCATACCTGTCTTTATGTGTGTTTTTGAAGGCAGGTTACATGTCATGAGAAGGGATTAGCAATATTTTAATGAGGGCTCAGTGTTAATGTCAACGCAGGAGGAATAAAAGCGATGACAGATCTGTCGCACGTAATTCCACACAAACAGATCAGTGTTTTAAAGCTCCTCAGACAACATTAATGGCACGAGTAAATCTTATTAGTGGGTTAAAGGATGTTAGCCAGCAGCTCAGCGAAACAAACAAAAAACAAGCGTGCACATGTTGATGTGGCTAATCTAATTACAGAAAGGAAACAGAAAATATTAACACATTTATAGGCCAAGTATAAATTTATCTGATTATCATCTTGGTTTCACTTTCATTCTGAGTAGAATTTATCATCACCAGATGCTGCAACTCATCTATTTTGATATAATGACTTATTTTCAATCATTTTGATGACATTTTGCACTAATTTTCTGTTTTGGTTGTATTCCGTGTTGTATAAAGTACCTCAAAGTGATACTTGAGTAAAAGTATCTTATCATAAAATTACTTTGGTACAAGTTAAAGTCTCCTCCAAGAATATTACTTGAGTAAAACTCTTAAAAGTATCTGATTTTTTTCTGTACTTAAGTATCAAAAGTATTAAATTGGCTGTGACATCAATTTTTTGTTATAAATATGAATGTATTTTTGGAAATATAACATTGATAACATATTGTAAAAAAGATTTCACACATCTGAGATGGACGGTTGTTGAGATATTTGCATGTTCAGTAACAGGAACTGATGTCAAAGGGTAATGTCAGCATGTAAACTTATCGCTTAAATGGCTAACAACAGACTGTAGAGAAGAATCTGATGTTTCTTTAGATTATTTTAATCACTATCAGAGAGAGATGAGAAAAAGTCATAGTTCAAATAATGTTTCAATAAACAAAAAACGGTTTGTTTTTTTCTCAGAGAGCTCCCCTTTTATGTCACTTCCTGTTTCACTTTAGCTGAGCCAAGTTTAAAAGAAAATATGCCAGTTATGTGACATAACAGGTAAAGTCATGTGTATTATGCCAAGTTTCTTAAATGTAAGTATATTTTCTTTGACTTTTTGTATTTCATATGCATGTCACAGGCACTTTAAAAGTAAAAGTATTAAGTAAAAATAAGCGGTTAGGTTTTACGAAATGACTTGTTCCACAAAATATATCTTTTTCTATAAGCATGCAGCTGTGACAGATTGTGTACAATTTGGTGTCAGAATGTTATATATTTATACTTCACATCCAAATACAATTAAATTTACTCTTTTCAGAAAGCAGAATTTATCAGGATATTTTTTTAACAATAGTGAGCCGAAATAAAAAAGAAGTAACGACTTTCTACTTCTTATCTTGTTTAAAAATGTAAGAAGTAGAAAGTACAAATAATTTTGGGATAATGTAAGGAGTAGAAGTAAAAAGAAGGCTGAAAAATAAGTAAAGTACTACTACTTAAGTACAGTAACAAGGTATTTGTACTTAGTTACTTAACAACTCTGGTCGTATTTAAATAAAACTGTTAGCCTTTTTACCCTCAGACCTGTCTGCCTGATCAGGTAAGTGAAGGTGAGCCACGCCCTGGATCAACCTAACGCCTCTCACTCTCTCTGTCTGCTCTGCAAACTGTTTCCTCATTACAAGAGCCAACCTGTCCCTCGCACTTTGTTTTTCTCAACGAGTGTGTGTGTGTGTGTGTGTGTGTACGTGCACAAACCCTCTGGTGGGTTAGGGCGTTTTTCTGGCTAGTTTACTCACAGAGCAAACAAATCTCCGTTGTGTGTGTGTGTTTTGTTTTTTTACTGGATAGTCTCAGCTGACACTATGTCAACAGATGGTTGAAAAATATATCTTCTTTTCTTCTCCTCCTATCCAATCCTGCCTTCTCCATCTTATTATCTTTGTCTTTCAACAAGATCTTTGATTCTTACCCGGCCTTTTGTCCGCATTCAAATCTACCAGTTCCTACCTTACCTCTATTTTTTCAGTCTTTACTGCGACTGTGATCCTCCCTTTTCTTCCTTTCAGGAGACAAGAGAAAGCTGCAACCACAGAAATATTGTATTAAAAAGGAAGTGACTGAGCCTAGGTTTGCACAACTGTTTAGTGATCTCTGTTGCCAATTTGTATCTGTAAGTCTTTGAGGATCCTGTTTGTGTGTTTGTTTGAGCCCCGCCAGGTGTGCTGGATGCGAGCCAAGGTGGAGATTAAAACCTCAAATCCTGTTTCCTATGATACATTATTGACGTTGTAATAGCATTTTCTTTGATGTGTTTTTCCCCCCACTTGATTTGAAAAGTTTAGTTTGTACAACCATCAAGGTTCTGCAGGTTTCGTGGCCCTAGGGACCATGAAAAGCTTAAAAATCAAATGTGTTACATTCAGAAATCTTGTGTTACAAAACCACCTGGGGGGTGGAAAACAAAAACAACAACTGAATTCGACCCATGTGGAAACTTTGAAACACTTTTTACTTAACAAAAATGCCATTTTATTTATGGATTTTCTTATTTAAAAAGTTTATAACAGTGACCGTTACATAAAAAGCCAGCAGAACAATGAAGCTGGTGGAGGTGGTGGTGAAGAAAGGCTCAGAGTGCAGGATGCTAACATGACTCAGGCACAAAAGCTCAGGTTGCAGTGATCTTACAAGGCCTGAGCAGAACCAACTAAACAAAACTCAACAGAAGCATCTTAATGAAATCTAAAAACAAACAAAAAAAGTTAATTTAACACCAGAAGGGGTCACGTTAACCAAATGTTTTTTTTTTTTTGCATTTGACAGTTTGTTTTTAAAACCACGGTGGAAAAATCTGAAGGCCGGCCATCATTTTGAGAGATCACAATCACATCCGTGACCACTTGGTGGCGAATTAGCATATTAATTAGTTGTTTTCTCACTTGATACATGAGCTTGTTGGATTTGCTCGGAATAATGTCACAACAGCTGAGTGTTTCGAAGTTTCTTCAAAAAGTGATGTTGCTGATTAAAGAGTTGAAGAAAAGAGTGACTGACGCAGTGGAAAAATGAAGGACAAACAAGTACAACTTGAACAAGCAAGCAGCAGCAAAGAGATTTTAAAATAGATGTATCCTGCTCACTCAGTTGGGGTCTTTATAAAGTGGAACTGCAAAGCTTTGGTCTGAATTCCTCCTTATTGTAACTCCACAAGCCCCTCTTTTACCCCTTTTCTGATGTTCGTCTCACATCAACTCGTTTTGTTACTGTTCCTTTAAATCCAAATGAGGGGCTTCACACCCGGCGCCTCTGCGGCTTCCTGACCATTCTAGCCTGACAGAGGAGTTTATGGTTATATAGCTGCGCAGAAACTTTTTATTTACAAATGAATTAAAATATGTCAACAACAACACTTGTCCATCCAGCCTTACATGTTGGAGCCAGAGTCTGACCCAGAACCAGAGGAGAATAAAGACCACCAAATTGTAGTTGGTAAGTCCAGACCTTATTTAGAAGTTCCGCCTCAAAACCTGAGAAACTAAATAAAAAATTTCTGTTTCCTATAGATTCCAAAATGCATTTAATGGCTAAAAAGTTATTGTGCATTATATGTCCCGTTTGAGTGTGATGGTTCAATTTAATTGTTTTAACTGTGGAGATAAAAAGGACATGTATATCTCTTTGATGTGGATTATCTGTTCAACAGGATATTACAACAGGATATTTGGCAGCATGATGGCTCAGTGGTCAGCACCGAGGCCTCACAGCAAGAAGGTCCTGGGTTCAACCCCTGCTTCAGACCTGGGTTTTTTCTGTGCAGAGTTTGCATGTTGTCCTCGTGCTTGCATGGGTTTTCTTTGGGTACCCCACAAAAATATGTACAATAGGTTGCCTTCAGTTATTTTAGTTAAACATAGACATGTGTGGTATCTACAAAAACCTCAGAATCTTGGCTAGAAGCTGGTAAAATCCTTAAAAAATGAAATGTCAGAGATAATATCTAAAATTTGCTGATTTATTTTAGTAGTGGTTAAGTTAGGGCAAGTCCCTTAAAAAAGAGGGACTTGCCTGGTTAAATAAGTGTAAATAAATAGTATTTACAACAAAAGAAAAATGCTATTGAATGTTTAATTATCATTTAAAAATACAAGGTGACTAGTTAAAATGATGGACAGCATTGGTGGCTCAAGTAAATTTGAAATTAATAAATTTAAAAAGGAAAAGAGTGAGCTGTATTTATAAAATTATGGTGTGGTGTGAGGGCCAAAATTAAGATTATTGTGCAACCAACGGTTGTTACATCCTTGTAGCAGGAGGCTATATCTATTCTTAAGCCAGCTATTGATCTGATTAATGATAGGCCAACACTGCTAACTGAGAGGCCGGCGCTGGCAAATGAGAAGGAAACTATTCATTTGTGTTAGCATCGGAGAGGCTAGTGACTAGCATGCCTAGGCTGATCAACTACATTATTAGACACAAATTTTGTTGAATAAAGAAAACTTTCTCAACAAAAATACAAAGTCTACAAACATTTTCTACTAAAATAAAAGCAGTCCTAATTAGGATAATTATTCACCAATTATTTATAGTATTTTATTCTCCCAAACCTCATGTGTTCACTGTTGCTGCTACAATAATGTTTATATCTTTTCTCACTGCTGATATTTCAACCAAAATAGAAAAATCTATTTTTCTTTCCTGAACACAGTGGTGGTTTCCTCGTAACTCCCCTTTCCTCTTAACGCCAGCTGAAACCCTAAATAGTGGTCCGTTGAAGCCTTCTTCAAGTGTTCTGAGTTGTGAATCATACCCTCACGACTACACACATGCTTGCACACACAGATTGTGCTGTTTTGACTGGTGTGTCAGATTTAAGAGATCAGTGCAGACCACCCCAGAAGTCAAGGAACGAAAGAGAAGCATTTAAAATATGTAGATTGCAAAAAAAAAAAAAAAAGGGTTAGATGTAGTAAAACTTTTTTTCCTACTCTGTTAAAAGGTATAGACAGAATAAAAAGTTCCAACAAAATGCTTTAGCATTAAAAAAAAAAGGAGTAAAGCTGTAAGATGTCAAGTAAGTCAAGGTCAAACATGAAAAAACTTTTCTTTCTGAATCTCAGTGAGAAATACATCTGCTACAAATCTGCTACAAATGCTGAGTATAGATGGGGATGCAGAGAACTAATGAAAAGCAGCAATAAAAGGAAAACTGTTCCTTGACCTTTTTGACCCAACAGGAACAATAAAATATCAGAAAGTTGTAGATTTTAATCAATGTTCCCAGGTCTTCAATTTAGGCTGTATATAACTGTCTATACGTTGAAAGTTTTATCTGAATAATAATAATAATAATAATAATAATAATAATAATAATAATAAATGATCTGCCTTGTAAAGCTTATCAAATCATAAAAATTCACAAGTATAAAATATTTGTTGAAACAGAAGCATTTCTGTGATAGGTAGTGATTTAAACAGTCAGACTGCATATTTATGATGATTATTCTGACCTGGGGTACACAACTCTCTGAGAACCTGTTTAGTCTCTGGGCACAGACACCCTCACTTTGGACAAATGCTTTCCGGAAAACTTCCGCCCCTCCTCAAACCACTTCTATCGCTGGCCCAGACAATACATCCTCACAAAGGGCTTGAAAAGGCTGAGGTTAAACACGAGCGGAGGACTCAGAGTTCGTTAGGAGACAGGAGTATATTCAGCATAAAGCGATAAAAATACATCTTCTGATGCTTTTTTTTTTATTTGGCATACAGTAGGTATTAAATGTGAAGATTCACAGTCATCCAGGACTTAAAAGCCCAAATAATTAATTTAAAAAACAATTAGACTTTTTTTTCTGTAGCTGAAGAGGTGTCAAAAGTATTCACATTCATTACTCAGGTAAAAATATAGATAAAGTTTCAAAATACTTATTTTAAAGTACAAGTATCAATTCAAGCTTTTTACTCGAGTAAAAATATAAAAGTACTAGTTGTAAAACTACTTAAAAGTATAAAAGTAAAAGTAATGGGGGGAATAAAACCCAAAAAAGAACAAAAACTTAGGCTGCTCCATGGGGATCTATAGTGCACAACCACCTCCCAAAAAAACATTGTTCTCAGGACCATAATGACTATAATATTGACCAGGTTATCATTGTAAATGAAGGCTTACATTTAAAATAAAGGCTTATATAATGTTGAAAAATTGAGGATGTGATCTTCTTGTTGAGAGGCAACAGCTCCATCAACTGAGCCACCTCATATACAGCCTCATGTACAGCCTCATGTACAGCCTCATGTACAGCCTCATGTACAGCCTCATGTACAGCCTCATGTACAGCCTCATGTACAG
>JAUBOC010000103.1:2141024-2153153 GCA_032275365.1 Anablepsoides cearensis | reverse complement strand
TCGGCCCGTCTGGTAAGTTATCAAAACTACGGTTAAAAAGGCTCCTCCTCTCAGACGCGCGTCCACATTCACATCAAGCGTCTGTTTGTACCGAACACAAGCGTAGAGAGGCGTGCGTTTTGAGCTTTTTGGAGGCGCGCAACGCGTTTGGTCTGAATGTAGCCTTAGAGGAGACTTTAACTTTTACCAAAGTAATTTTATTGTAAGATACTTGTACTTCTTTGCGGTACTTTAACACTAGTGGCCACAATAACACCACATAATAAATAACACGGGGCCACAATAGAACGATAGTAGCTTTCCTGTGCCACCCTTCTACAGTCTTTGCCCCTGCTTGGCCCCACATGTCACATGGTTATCAGGTGCTTCAACGCCCATTCAAAAATGCTCCACCAAAACTGTAAAGTCCAACTTTGATTTTTTTTCTCCCCCAATTTAATCCATGTTCAAGCCATTCTCAGCTGACACAAAATGCTGAGTAGCATTTTATATTCAACTAAGACATGTGGCTGCTATTCTATGTAGCACATATGACAAACAGCTAAGCCTTATTTATGCCTCGCCAAGCCCGTCACATTTTTAAGCTGCACTTGCTTTATGGCCAGTGGCAGGTAAAGTGCAGTAAGCTTGACTGGATTTGGCAGAAGTCTGAGACACAGACGTTAAAGAGTTTCCCTCCAAAATGAAAGATATCCCCTGTTTGAAAACTGACACCTTCTCCTGCAAAATGATTGTCGGCCAGGAAAGTAGATCTCATTAAGGAGCAGCAAGAAGTCCTGCTTTATCTTCAGATTTCGGCTTACATCAGCATCAGAGGTGTGGATGGGATAATGCCTTGTAAAGTGCTTTCAGAAGTAAAATCATGTTGTCGACTGCATAAACACATTATTTTCAAATAGGCTGGCAAAAGTGAGGTCACTAAGGTCAGATGTTGATCCTGAGATAAAAAAAACTTAATCAGTCTAACAATCATGTAGCATTTTAAACCTGTCCTTCCAAGTTTTAAGGTTATAAGCAAAAAAGATTGACAAAAGCTTAATAAAACATAATTATAACATCGAGACAAAAATTAAAAGTTGTCAGTCTTCCTGTAAATTAAAATGTTGCTGTAATTTTTTGATCCTTTTCACACTCTCTGAGATTAAGGATAAAGGCCAAGAGTTGACAATTTCATTTGCTTTTGTAAAAGTTACTGTAGCGTCTAGTTTCTGAAAATGAGTGCCGTCTCTTTGTCGTTTTTGCCGCATTTATTCAGAGAATGGATTTGTCACCTTGTGACCCACAGGGATGTGACTGATTTCATGTATTTACCTACTTGTTTTTTTATACAGTATATTCTGCTGGCTCACACAAGGACAGCAACATGTAACTTCAAACTGCAGAGAGTGAGAACAACTTGCAGGCAGTAATAAAGATTCTCACACCCTAATGCACAAACTATAGGTAAAAAATAAAATGAAATTTTAAAAAAAGTTGAGATTTAAGAATATTTTAGGATTTTACTTACGGGGCACCAAGTGTAAAATAAAATTTGGAAAATTTCACTCTGTTCTTACATTTAGCTTATTTTTACTACATGTTAAATTTAAATGTTAAAAATACATTTAAATATTAATATTATATTGGAAGCGCTACCAGAAATAAGCATCAAAATTATGTCATCATCCTGCGAAAAACATCAACAATGGTCGTTGCTTGACATCGCTAACATAATAAAACAAATTTAATATTTAAAATCCAAATTCAAAATGTGTTTATAAAAACCAATATGGGTGGTACTGGTCCAGCAGTTTGAAGTGCAGCTCAGACACCAACCATAACTGCAAGTTTGAAGTCTTGTAGGGAAGCTTTAGCTGCTGTGTTTGCACGATCCATCCCGGTAGCACGATCCGTACTGTTAGCTCATTTGCACATGCGCTGAAAGAAATAAAGCTCATTTAGGAAAAGAACATGAAAATACTTTTTTTCTATACTTAATTATAATTGTGCATTACATTATATTCTGAAAACTGTTTTAATATTGTATACATTTTGATTAATAAAATATAGATTTACAATGCGTACATAAATATTTATAAAAACTTGCTAACTATTTTCTCTAGACAATCATATTGTAACTCATCTTGCCATTTCTATGAAACATTCCAGGTGATGAAAGACTGAAATCGAATGAATTCTGTCATCAGTTTAGCGAAATGCTACATGCTAAAAACAATGTTTCCGGGACAGTATGGTACGGATCGGGCAGCCACAGCTGCATTAGAGTATTAGCGTATGCTATTGTCTCATGATGATGACATCATAATATGAGCCGAGCACCAACAGCAAAGGCTGCATTCCATTCCAAAATACCTAAATGTGAACTTAATTATTGAAGGTTTAACTTTTACATTTAGATTTAGGATTTAATATTTACATTTGTTTTTTTTTTACCACTTAAAACTTTCACATTTATGAAAAATTAGCTAAATGTAAGAACAGTAAGCTAAATAACAATAAAATGTTAGCATTAAACTTTTAACACTCAAAAAGTGAGCTAAATAATACAAAAAGTGTCAGTGAAACTTTTTTGCGCTCCATATATTTACAGACTTGTCCTGTTGCTGTCATTTAATTCCACACAGCCGTTCATGCTGCAACCACAGCTACTGTAGCACTTTCAATGACATGTGGACACTTGACAGTAATACCAAACTATTTCTGTCGAAAAATGTGATGTAACAATGACATTGGCGTAAAGTTTTTTTTTTGTAAAAGAGCTTTTGCGTTGACAAAAGCCTAGAAATGGATGACTCTTGCAGGATTCACCAGGCGACAGTTTATGTATCAGTGAATTCCCTAAGTTCTCCTAAAAGTACTTTTTTTTCCTAAACCCATATCACACACATTTAAAAAATAACACAAATATAAAGAAAATAAAAAGTTGCATCTTTTATCTCAAGCTACATTTCTACAGGAGCAAAAAAAAAATTGCCCCTACTTTCATTTTAGGGAGAAAGTTTTTGTGTTGAAAGCACGTTGGACTGAAGCACCGTGAGGCTGATTGCAGGTGAAGAGGCCTCTTGGAATGCTGGGTAATTTACATGACATGATTACACCAGCAGCCCTTTGGTTGTGTGTGTGAGTTTGTGTTGTGCATAAGTGTGTGTGAAAGAAAGACGGTAAAATGGTGCTAAACATCTGTGAGCTTGATGACACTCACTTAAAACAACAGGAGGGGAGGTGTGAGGGCGGTGTGATTGAAGAAAGAAAAGAAAGAAGGGGAGGAGGGGGGGAGTAATAGTGATGGGGGAGTGGGGAAAAAAAACGAAGACAGCAGCATAAGAAAAATGGTAAAATATATCAGAAATTGAAAGGAAAAGGAGGGAGAAGTGATGGGAGAGAGGTTGAAAGACTTTATTCCTCCAAAATTGCAAAGCTAAACGTACAAACATCAAAGCTGCTGAAAAAGGCCTGAGACTTTGCACGTGTGTGTGTGCGTGCGTGTGTGTGTGTGTGTGTGTGTGTGTGAGAGAGAATGTGTGCATCAAGGGCAGACAGGGCAGGTGAGCTGCATGGTCCAACTTGCAGTAAAAGCACCTGAAGAAACACAAGACTGGCATGATAACATCTACCCTGACTGCTCGTCAGTCCCGTGTGTGCAGATGCTTCTCCACACTGAGCATGACACGCAGACATATGTTGTTTTGTCAGCTCCTGCATTCGTGGAACTTCACTCTTAGAAAAAAGTTCCTGCTTCTGAACTTCAAAACAAAAATAATAAAACAAAAACAGAATAGCTACATATTAGTTTTTGTGTCTGCTTGGTACAAAATATGTTTAATTCAGTTTCTTTTCTCATTATCTGCATGCTGTCGCAACAGATGAATTTAAAAACTGTTTTTAAATGACTGTTTTATCCATGTTAACAGGTTTATAACTTTAAATTTTACAATTAATTCTGGTGACAATAAGTTATAAATTATCCAGAGTAAATATATAATAGTAAAAGGGTCTGAAGGGCCTTTATTGTCATTATGCATCAGTACAACGAGAACTGTCTGCTGATGACACCGTTATTTACCGCCGTGCATCAAATCTTACTCAGGCTGATGATTCTTTGCAGAAAGTTACACACAACTCTTTATTACAACTTATGCTTGTTCTTGATGCAGATAAAACAAAACTTATGTTGTTCTCTAAATCCAGAAAACAATTGCAAATCTCAGTGCACACTGAGGGAAATTAAATAGAAGTGATTAATTGATCATTGACTCCCTCACTTTTACCTCTTAAGTAGAGAAACTTGTACAGAAGCTGAGGTTAAAGCCTTTTTTTAATTTTCAAAATAAGTTGTTTTTATTCCAATGTGATTTTTTTTAAACTGTACAGGATTATGATTTTTTCTATGAGCACCTCTGCTCGCTGTCTTCATATTGTTGATACTAGGGCTGCAACGAAACAGAAAATTCTATATTCCTTGCTTTAGTCTCACGGTTCATCATTTTTTCAATACAAAGAAAGACAAATGCCCATGCACATTTTGCACGGGATATGTTGCAGAATGATGGAAACAGATCTTTGAGAGCTTTTAATCTGTGCCTAATTTCATTGCATCCACTTTTAATGTGTTTCATGCTGTTATGATTGCCATTTCCTTTTTGTGTTTGAATGTTTAACTATGGTTGTGTCTCAATTCATGGACTGCAACAGATGTAGACCGCAGCCAACATTGGCCACAGTCTTCGTGGTCCGTAGACCGCTCTTGTCGGCTGCATAAATGGCTGTGAAATGAGACGGTCTAGTCTATGGAAGATGCGCTGCCTTGTTAGCATGGTGATATGTTTTTAATCACATCACTTCAGTTTTTTTCAAGGTATAGCTTTATAAAATTCAGTTTTAAAAGAAAAATGTTACAAGTAAAAAAAAAAAACAGTGTTAATAATTTCAGTTTAGCGTCAGTATCAGTACTTGTAACTGCATTTTACAAAACACATTTCATTGCAACAAAACTTTCTTCAGCTAAGCTGCAAAACGTACATTTTTCAGTCCGTGATAAACTTCCAAACTCCACCATAATATATATTAAAAAAAAACGTTGTCATTGTTTTCGTTTAATCTGCTGACGCAGCGATGAATTCTGGGACACCGTCGGCCATGTAGGACACTCAGATGCAGCCTACGTTTTTGGGGTTTTGTCGGCCGCATAAGTAAGTGTCTTCAAATTGGGACAGAAGTGTCTATAAATTGGGACAGCCTATGGCACAAGGCAGTGACGTGAGAACTAGGGGAAGTTAAATTATCATGTAAAATCAACTTTGTTTTTAGTTTTATATCATGTTATAATGTTATCCTCTCATCATAAACCTGCCCAGAGTCTTGCTTTGACTCATTCATGCATGTTAGAGAAATCCTGTAGTGTCCTGAGGCAGCAGGAAGGGGAGCAAAAAATGACTGGTTGGGTCTAGAACTGCCTTTTGGGATCAGCTCCTCCTCTGGGCTGTGTCTACAAACTGAGCTTCCTCATCACAGAGCATACACACACCCACCCGGCGCCGTGCTGAAATGGGTGGGACAGAAGCGGAAGGAGGTTCTTAAAGAGACGGAGGCCAATTTCAAGGCATTTAGAAATGTATGATGAGAAGTCAAGTTTATTTTCTATTTAAACATATAAACAGCATTTTAATAACAACTGAAGGTGACAATTACTTAATTATAGTATATAATTTAAATATATGTCTGAGAAACACAATATTGCCCCTTTAAAGATTAAACCAACTCCCCTTTGACAGGCTAAACAGGACTGCATTTCCTATATTTATTTGAACTTGAACGTTTTTCAGGCTGTTTTGAACACAAAATATTACCTGCTTTTACTTTTCATTTTCGTTTATCATGCAGAAATCTGAAATAATCTGATCACTACAAGGCTAAAACCACAAAACTAAGCTGATTCCTCGGTTCTTTAAAACCATCAACATCACCAATTGAAGGTAAAACCTCACTGCAGGAGATCAGCACTTTCCTCGTGCTTAGAAAAATCAACTTATCTTTATGAGAAGGGATAACAAGATTAAAGTTTGGTGAAAGCTTTACTATTATTCTTGTAATGTGCAAAACATGTAATAAAGCAAAACTTACAGTATCTGCAAATAAATAAAAGTCAAATTAGAAATAACTAATTTAGCACATAGTTGCAACTTTTATGATTTGTAGTTTCTTGTCTTGCAGGTGCAAACATTGTTGGACTGAACATTTCTAATGTTGTGTCATTTAGTAAGATTTTAGTGCAAACATTGCTACATCGCACGTCACTTCTTTTTTTCTTTTTTTACTTCACCTCTTGCTCGGTCTCTCCCAGGCAGAGGTGGATTAGCGGAGTTCTGCTTCATTTACCTCCACCTGTCAACACGGTGCGTGTGTGTGTGTTGCCGTGCACGCGTATGTGTGTCCTGCGCACTCAGCCATAAGAAGAAACCACTAAGACCCTGCATCAGAGGTTCTGTGTAGGTGACAGCTAAAAAGTTCCACCCAGAACACACACACACACACACACACACACACACACACACACACACACACACACACACACACACACACCTAAGATTTAAAGTGACGCTTCTAGACGCTTAAGCCAAGTAAATGCTTTTGGGTATCAAGTCCTATCAGCAGTCAAGCACTCAGAGTATGAAAACTTGACGCTGCTTTTCATTTTCTGTTTCCACTTAAATTGGGAGGAAAAGATAAAGACACACAAAGATGGAAAGAGAGAGAGAGAGAAAGAAAGATAAAGACAGGAAAAAAGAGGGAGGGAGGGGAGAGTGTTGTCTTGTTGTGTGGTCCCGAGGAATATGAAGGAGCTGCACCTCCACGGCTCACTGCCATCCTCCTTCCTCCCCTAGCTGCCAGAGCCTGCTCCGGCCTGTTTGCAGGAAGTGTCCTCCCAGCTGACAAACACACACACACTTGCACGCACACACACCTACACACACTCAGCCTTTAAAAGTTGGCGAAACACAAAACTGAATCATGTAATTCGTTCTGAATAACAAAAAGTCCCAATCTGTGTGAGTTAGAGTTTTACACTGAGCCAAAATAAACACATAAAATTTAAAGGTTTCTTAAAGAGAGTAAAGTCAGTTCAGCAGGTGGTGCTCTTCTGTTTGAAAGTGACTGCATCCGATAATAAAAAATGATAATAAAAAAAACAGCTCATAAAATGCTGAGACGTGCTTTAGACTGTTCACAACAACTTTACAGGAATAAGTGAAGAAAAATGTCCTTAAACTTGTAAATTTAAACTTTGATAAATGCAAACTCAAACCAAAAAAAAAGTCATTTCACTTTTTCACAATTAAACATTTTTACCTTTTTTATTCCCTTTTCTGTCTTCCACAAGCAAGAAAACTGGAAATCCAATCTGATTGTGTTTTTGCTGAAACATTCAAATAAATTCCTGCCTGTTTAATTTCATTTTGTTTTTAAAAAAATTTGAAGCAATTAAAAAAAGAAAAAAAAAAAAAAGAATTGTGCAATGAGCCCAGTTACAGTACATTAACTGTTTTGGAACAATTCAATTAGTGTGTATCGTGCTGTCAGCAGGTGGTGGTATAAGCTGCACGTACTGGAAAGAAAAGGAGGTGTAGTAAATTTATCTGTGTGGCATCAAAAAATGAATTTATTCTTCCATTTCAGCTGGGAATGTTTTGATCGTTCAGCTGATGGAAAATATGTTTACAGTTTTCACAACTTAGCTATTTTTTTTTAAATATTTAATGGGACTTCACAAGTGTTCAAAATGTCCATCTTATACAAAATGTACTCATTTTTTATTTACTTCAAATATTGGCCTCTGTTAAAACTTGTAAACAACCTGCTACTAACTCTGCAAACTGCCAGGGATGTTTTATGATTTGAGCAGAAATCTTGAATTAGAACAAAACAAAACAAAACAAACAATCCCCTGTTAAAAAGAACCAAAACTGAAACTACAAAGTTCCTACAGTATCAAAGCAGCTAAGTTGATCATTTTTTTCCCTTTTCTCCGTTTTACTGTAAGGTTTCCCTCGTGGATTCAGAGAAGGCTGGCTCGTCTAAGTACCTGAATTAGAGACCGTATGAGAGAGAGGTAATTAGAATCCAGTGATTAATGTTCTAATGAGTTTATTCTCTGAGGGGATTAACAAGAAGGCTAATAGCAGCTCTGCCAAAAACATCCCAAAAAAGCCAAAAACACAGGAGACAAAAAGACAGGCGCAGGATTTACTGGTTCAGACAGAAAAAATAAGGGGTTTGTTGATGTTGTTGTTTTTAGAGTTTATTATGTTTACAAATGACTTGTGCAACCTTGAAATGACCTTTAGTCTGTAACTTCAACTTCACAGCACTGACGCGTGCAAACAACAGAGTGAAATGTTATCAAAGAGTAAAACTATTTACTGATGAATATAAAACATCAACTTGATTAACAGGCACAAGTTCTGGGGTTTAATTGGGTAGTTTGCTTCCTAAAGTGATGCTAAAGTGATGAATAGAGCTGGAAGAGGTGAAAACAAAACATGTTAATTCAGTTCAATTCAAAAATACTTAATTGATTTCAGAGGGAAATTAGGTAAAAACAGGTTAGGTTAGGTAAATTAGGTTAAAGAAGTAAATAAAGTGCAAAAAAAAAAGACATTTACAACAAACACAAAATTAACCAGATACTGCATAGTGGTAACATATATGACCCCTGCACATACGCAAATGCACCAGAACTCACCAGAACAGATTTATTGTTTTGGGTGAGGTGGACCCGATGGATAGCCCTTCATCAGAGCTAAACAACAAAAAAAAATCTGAAGCTCCTATGTTGAACAGTTTTTGAGTTATAAGCATTTTTGTATGTCCAGACACCCCCTTTTTAGATGGAGCCCCCTCCTCAACTATGGGGTCTGTTGTAAAACCATTGACTGGCTCAGTGTAGGTCAGAGACATCTACAGTCCTGAGAAATTTCATGTTGATTGGTGCAGCCATTTCTGACCAAAATCACTGAAAAAAAAGGGAAAATATGAAATTACTAACCATTAATAACATAGTAAAATGTTACAAAAATGGTCAAATTTATTGCAATCAATCATAGATTTAAATAAAACAATAAATTCTTTAGTGTGTACTTATTACTTAATCACAAACATACATTGTCTAACTGCACATTACAACATTGATCATCTTTGTAGCATTTTTACCTTTTTTATATTATTTCCCCAAATTGTGGAGTCAACGTCTTGGAGAAGATACAAGGAATAGAGCAGAAATAAAAAAAAAAATATATATATATACCCTTGTAACGAACTGGTATTTGGAGTTATAGGGAGAGTGATGTTGGGGTTGGCTTAGCCCTTTTCTGAATGAAAAGGAGAGATTAAGACAATCCTCCACAAGCCACCTTCAGTGCACCAAGGTGCTTAGGGACCCAGGGAGCAAAGAGGATTGTAGCAGGATGGGGGGGTGCTCCTGGGACAGCGTTGCAGGGATCTTAGAAGGCATTAGCAGTAACATACCCCACCTGAGATAGACAGAGGAGACCGCATGCTCCGGACCCCTTTGTTTGACGATCTTAGTGGTCATTTCTCTGACAGACTTTAGATGTGCCCCTCACACTCAGTCACACACACCTCTGAGCAGATATATGCAAACTCAACAATCGCTGTAAATGTAACTATGTTCGACCTTATGATTTCAATAAAGCAAACCAAAAAAAAAAAATGGTACAAACATCCAAAAATGATGACTGAAATGCTGGATCAAAGCATAAACGAGAACAATTCCCACACCGGAACGTTCCAGGCAAACTTTTCCAGTTGGTGGTTCGGGGTCATCGAGTTCTTTTAGAAATCACGATCACACGGATGTCCTCAGAGGAGAACGTTACCCAGAAACATCTAGAGTGTGTGTTTCCTGTTGTAAAACTGATTTAGCTTTAAACTCCCTCTGAAACATCATCAAAAAATCTGCATCTCTTAAAACACACTGAAATAAAATGATTTTTCTCACGTCTCTCTCAAAGATGCTCATAGTTTAAATCACAGTTTAGCACCTACAGCTCATTTTTCATTTAAATAATAAAAAAAACACACACACACATTCCTGCATTCTGCTTATTTCATGTTGCGTGTGTAAAAGAACACGTTTACACCCCTGACACTGTGTAATCACGTCGGATTGAACTCTCAAATCTGAAGCAAGCGGTCGACTCAGTATTTTTGATTGAATTTTATTTTGCTGCGAGTTCGATTTTTTTTTTTTATTACATATATTTCTAAATGTTTGCAACGTTATGTTGTTCGGGCTAATCTAATCTGGGTTCTGCTGGCTTGTGCTTTTGAGGAAGACATTGAGGAATTAAGGGGAGATTAAGGTGTGCGGTGTAATCTATGAGGATGTTGTGATTTGTAAACAGGGATGAGGAGGACTGTGTGTGTTTGGTTTGTGTATTTTAAAAGTACAGTTAGTTTTTGAAGTGTTTTTAGCATCAAGTTGTGTTTCTTACTAATACTCGGACGGTAACCCACACACTGTGAAGTGCAAATACGTGGATATTACTGCGTACCCAGATGCTCTGTGGTACACTGCTATTTATTCTTACAGTGATCTGTCTCGTCCGTTAGGATTAGTTGTCAGCCTCTTTGTTAAAAAGGTGATTTATGGGTTAGTTGTAAACCCTGTTTGGCTTCTGTATTTGCACTGTGTGTGTGTTTGGGTGTGCGTGCAGCCTCGGGGTAAAGCACCACGACAGCTGCAAGAGGCCCCGAAATGATCCACCATTCATTCTCTTTTGCTCCATCCATCCTCGCAGCAGGAACGAGAGACGCCTCTGGAAAACCTCAGTGATTACAATTTTTAATATCTTGATAAAAATGTTGTCTTCACTTGGCAATGCGAAGTCAGAACAAAGACATGAATGCTCGAGGTTCCACACAGCCAAACTGTTGAATCATGGCATGATAACAGGAGATTAGGAGGTATGCCAGGATGCTTCTGTTTAAATATTACAGTTATTAAAACATAATGTGAAAGGTCGTCCAAGGGATATCTCGTTAAAGCCATTAAAATGTCCATCCTTTTGCTTTTTGCTACCTCAGGAGCCACCCACTGTGCACGGAAATCAATCAATCAATCAATCAATCAATCAATCAATCAATCAGTTTATTAACTGAATTCAACAATTTCATTATTAACATTAAAAATATTTTTCTTGTAACACTTACTATACATGAGTGAAAAGGAAGCAGAAAGAAGAAAAACCTTGTATAAACCTGCTCCTTTCTCAATAATTACATTTTTTTCCCATGGCCACATACATAAATAAAACCGTAAACAAAATAATATATTTGCAGAAATTCCCAAAACCCCTTAAAAATATATATAAATAAAGCATATGCAACCTAAATAAAATGCTATTATTGTTCCTTAAAATTTCACAAGTTTAGTCTCCATGTACTTCAGCAGGCATAATTATAATTGTAAAAAGTTTGATTATTGAAGTTAAAATACACAAAAATCATAGGATTGTTTTTCCCCTTTATTCTTTTTATTTCATTTTAAATAGTTCTGCAGATAAATAAAAGAAAGTATTACACAGAAAAAGTGTCCAATGTCCAAAACTGACCAAATTTGGACAAATATTTCCAAATACTGTTATTCCTAACTACTTCAACACAGCATCACAGAGGGCTCAAATGAAAGGTATTAACCACAGATTCTACCATCCAGATTTACCCCTAGCATGATTAAAATACAGTAAATTATCAAAAATTAGAAACATGAAAAACAGCTGGAGCTAATAAAACCACCACCAACAAAATTTTATGACCAAATCTGAAGCCCAAATATCCAAAATGGCGTCTGAGATGAAGCAACTCGTTTTTTCTAAGTCGTTTTCTCGCAACAAACCTCACTCTTCCTTCTCCTAAAGCACTTAACTGATATATACCTTGTAACTGATATATTTCCTTTTATCAACAGGTTTAGGCCACTTTACGACAAAAAAAAAAAAACCTCTTCAATTCCACCAGAGCAGAAAATGGTGTCACATTGTAGAGAAAATCTCTGCGTCGTTCAAAAATGGTATGTCGGAATAAACAGAATTCAGCTGGATTTCTTCTTAA
>JAUBOC010000103.1:2115485-2125793 GCA_032275365.1 Anablepsoides cearensis | reverse complement strand
TGGTTTATTTACATAATAACTTTAATTGCTGGATGTTCGGCCCCTCAGCTGTTGGCCTGCAGTAACTGTGGCCCCGGGAGCAATTTAGTTGAATAGCCCTGGAGTAGAAGGTAAGGTACTGCCAAGGACAGAGAAACTTGTTAGTTATTAACAAGTATGAGTTCCTGGAGCCAGGTAGGAGGAAGAGATGAGTTGGGTTTAGCAGAAAGGTAGAGCTGGGTGTCATCTGCATAGCAATGAAACTATATGTTGTGTTTACGACATAGAGTAGTAGCCAAGAGGGAGGATGTAGATCAGGGTTTTTCAGCTAACATGCTCCAGTGGCCACAGTTACTGCAGGTCAACAGCACAGGGGCCGAACATCCAGCAATTAAAGTTATTATGTAAATAAACCAAGTACTACAAGATCTGTTACCTTTGAAATAGTTTATTTTGCTGTATTTATTCATGAATACAACATACAGAAACCTATAAAAGTAGTGATAATTAAACAATATAAAAAACGAAAAGAACATATTTTGCCTCCTATTTGACACAAATATTTTGACATCTCTGACTTGCAAAATTTAAACCAATTTTATTTTCACTTTCATAATTTTATCTTCAACTGCTTGTAATTTTAACTGTCTTGAGTGTGCATACAAATGACTTTTACTGATTCTGACGTTTCTGTGCATACCAAACTAGTCTGTTTAACTGAAAGAACTTGGAGTAAATAAAGTAGAAAACTGGGGGTTTGGGCTTAAGAGATGAATGACGGGCCGAACTTTGGTCACTCACCAGTTGAATAGCCCTGATGTAGATGAATAGGAGGGCATCCAGGGACAGAGCCTTGCGGTACACCGGACGAGATGGAGTAGGGTTTCGAAGAGAATACTTTCAAACTGTCCTTAAGTACAGACTCTCAAACTTAGAGATTCATAGTCTTGTTTCTAACAATGTTTATTTATGCACATTTCAAAGTATTGCATTAAAAAAGGTTGATACTAGTACAGAATTCGGAAAAACATGCTCAATTTTGCTAAAAAGTCTAGTGAAAAAAATGTTGGTTTTGCTGAAGACCGCACTCAATGTGAAACAAAGCTTGTAATGTGAAAGAGTAAAATGATGTATAGTTAAAAAAAAAGTTATAAGACGACTGATTTACTGGAAAACATGCAGCTCTAAAACTCACCTGATTTCCCCCCCAACAGTTTGCTTTTAGTAACAACTCTTATTTATCTCCACCGGATTTGAAGGACAATGATCTGATCTGAGGTCATGAAACATAAACAAAAGGTTTAACTGAGGTCACCTTGTTTGTGTTATTCCAGCGGCGTTGTGGTCTATGACTGTACACTGTATATGTGTTTATGTAAGTGATTTCATACAAGCCTTCATCTGCGCTCAGCTGAGTGCATTGATGTGTGCATATGCATATGTGTGAGCGTGTCTGAGGGAAATCAGATGAGCTCATTGTAGCAGCATGAATGGTACTCATCATAGGACCTCCTCTCAGCAGCCATGTGTAACCTACTGAAACCCAAACATGAGATGAAGCCAGATAATACACACTCACAGACACACAGACACACAATCAGCATGACAAGAGATGCTGAACTATTGTGGAACTTGAACCCTCATGTCTCACCGCCAGGTGATCTCATGCTTTGGCCCAAATATGAGGCTGAGGAGGGGGCTTAGAGAAGAACAAAACATGCAGTAATAAACACTTACATTGTAATCTAATATCTGTTCTCGCTTGAGAGTGATTGAATGTCTTGGTGAAATGTGTTGTTTTAAATCAAATAAAGCGTTACTGTCTAATTTGGATTAATATTTATTCCTTCACCATCCTGTCTTTACACCAAGCAAACCAGACCCATTATATATTTGTTCAAAAACATGGTGATAGCTAAAATAAAATATGTGTTTAAAGGCATTTAGCAAAGCAAGACTTTATTTTTTATTTTTAAAATATGTCATACACCTGATCGGTAAATTAATTGAACTTTAAACCCTTTAGATTAGCCACGTCCTGGATGGTTGAGAATCTGCACCATCGGTAGACTTTCCCCATCTTAAAATAATACTTTGGCAAAACAATGTGAATTTAAAACTGGTGCTGCAGGTTCCTGAGTTGATGTCAGGAATTAGTTGTAAAAGCCCTCAGGTGTGGCAACCTGTTTCATCTGATAACTCGCATCTTGATTTCGTGTCTGACATTTCGCTTCTGTTACTCCTGTTGGACCTGTTGTGGTGGAAAATCTTACATCACTATCGTTGTTTCTTTTTTTTTAAACACTTGATACGACTTTGCTTAGTTCTGTCACTTTAAACCAGAACACTGAACCGATCCCTAGGATCAGTGCCTATAAAGAAAAATATAAATATAAATTCAATGTGAACAAATGTTCTTCCATTCTACCATCTTATATCTTCTTAAACCTCTCTAGAGTAAGATTTTAAATCAATCAAAACTATCATCTGCATACATTGAGTGACAGTTGTTTGCTGTTTCATGATAGGTTATAAAAAAATTAAAAGTCTTACCAGATTTCATGCAAAATCCACTCTAGCCATTAAATACATTTTGTTGTGTACTTGGAGTCTCAATATTTTCTGATATGTAAAATTATCTGTGACAGAACTGAATGATTTAAATGTGAAAAAGAAGGATTTAAAAGCATTATAAGACTCATTTAATCCCAGAAGAAAACATATTTTTGCTCTAATTGTTTTTTATTTGTTTTGGTGCCATGGACCTATAGTACTTGTCAAAATCCTTATTATGCTAGCTGGAACCTTGATAAAATTCATTGTTCAAATCTGTTTAACACTTTTGTAGATTTAAGAGTATATGCTCTTGATTATTACTTCATAACATGTGCTGCTGACCTCTTGGCCAGGTCTCCCTTGGAAAAGAGATCTTGACTCAGTGGGTTGTATCTGGTTAAATAAAGGTGATTGATTGTACCTATAAAATGTTATTTAAACTAGCATTTTCTTTTATTTCTAAAGGGCTTTTTTCCTTCCATAAATATATACTTTGTATTGTCTGAACACATATTTTCTTCTGATGACAAACTAAATAAAGAACCTGAATCCTTGATGAGCCAAGTTAATTATTATTGTTGTTTAGAAGATAAAAATGTGTCCACATATTAGACACACGCTGCATTTGGCTATTTTGGATTAAATGCTTTGACAATCACAGTCAGTAGATCCTAAATAGAAAAAAAATAAAGATTTTGAGCACTGTTTGGGGAAAAACAGAAATTCTGAGTTAGCTTCTTTAGAAGTTACAGAAATGTTTCTTCATGCAATAACGTCAAACTGCAGGTTTTTAAGTCAAAGCACAGGGATGCTTGTTTACACGTCACAAAATGTCACACTGATGGAAAACTGCACGTCTAAAAGAGGCTTCTCCTCAACCATCAAAGCAAAACTGAGAGAATATTTGTTGGAATGAAACAAAAAAAAAATCAAGAGCGCATGTTCTGGTCTACAAACTCATTTAAAGAAATTTGTTAATCAGCAAATGTTTAAATAGTTAATAATTCAAAGTTCATAATTTCCCTTCAAGTCTCTTTAAGGAAAAAATAATAAATTAATAAAATAAATTGCCAAAATAGACACATATTTCACTTTGGTGGAATTTTGTAGCAAAACTCCAAAAGATTTTTGCAGAACATTTTTTTTTTTAAATTTTTGTCTAAACTTCTCATTTAAGAACAGAGGGAGGCAGTGGGCTGGAGCAAATAAACGAGGGAAGACTGGAGAGAAAAGCGGAGCGGAGGGATGGAGGGCAGTCACCTGTGGTGTGGGAATGGAGCAGTGCTCTCCACGGGGGGTTGGTGGTCCCCCCCACCCCTTCTGCTTACTTCATCCCTCTTTCTACCTCCTCCTGTCTTTTGGACACAGCTGCAGTGCAGGACGTGAGCTGCCTGTGAGACCGGTGGGTGCAGAGTGAGTTCGGTTGATGGTGACAGAAAAACAGAAAGAGAAAAAAATATGTTTGAATGAAAAAGAAACTGAGTGAAGAAAACAGAAGCTTTAGATCTAAATATTAACATAAAGTAAAAGTTTTTCTGAACAGTGTAGCGCTCCTTTATTCATTTACTGTAAGCCTTATTTTGCTTCTAAATATGTTTTATGCCTCACATTAGCACAAACACGTCTATCTACTAAATATGTGAAATTTCCTACTTCTTCATTTTAGATTTAATTTCAAATCACAATTATTACAATAAAATAAATCAAAAAAACTTTAAAATCTTTGTTTTTTGTTACAAAACAGGTTTTCTGTCACTTGAAATTTTGGTGACAGCACACCCAGCTAGAGATGATGGCATCCTATGAGTGCGTGTGTGTGTGTGTATGTGTGTGTGTGTATGTGTGTGTGTGTGTGTGTGTTGCCCTTTATCCCCGAGGCAGCTGCCTCCAGATGACCCCCAGCAGTGAGCTGTCACTGGACATCTCTCACACACACATGTTCGTGCACGTACATGCGAGTGTGGTGGCCTCTTTTCTGCCTGGTTGGGAAGCTGTCACAAGTATTCGAGGCGTCTCCCAGCCACACAGACACTGACCACCGCTGACAGGCGGACCATAGGGGACGGACAGGTAGATGCAGATGTGAGCGTGTGTTGTTGTTAACGAGGAGAAACAATTGTTTAATTGGTTTCATGGGATTCGGGGGGAAAGCCCACAACCCTTTTGAAAAGTTTTCTACTTGTGAAGAAATTTCCTGCTGTATAAAGATGGATTTCAAACTGTTTGGAAATGGCTTTAAGATCGTTGCTACTTTGTCTTTCCTCCTTAGCATCATGTTAACGCACACCTGAACGCTCCAGAGCTGCAAACTGCCAAAACGTGTTCTTTAATAGAAGGGAACACATCAAGTGCAGCAGATTAGCAGCACCTGGCTGCTATTTATCCACTTAATTCCTGTGTTAGCACAACGTACCGGCGTGCTTTTTCAGACATAATTGGATATTGGTTTAATTTAGGAATGAATATCAAAATTGAAAAAAAGAATGTTTGTATAATATCTTACTGACAATTGTTGACTTTATGTTTAAGTTTAAAATAAATCTTTACTTTCAGATTTGATTCTCTGGCGTGCTGGTTGGTGTTTTATTGTATTTTTTTTTCCACTTCATGCTATCAGATCTCTTGCTTGTGCCAACCAAGTTTCAGCTCTTTGTCTAACTAATTATTTTGATCAGTAAAGAAGATTAAAAGTATAAAATTTACATGAAAAGCCCTTTAAACCCAGACAAAAGTGAAGCTGACCATGACTAGCTGCGTTTCCATTAAAATGTGCGCAAAACGTTGTCAATATTTTGTTAATGTCGAAAAAACAGTTTCGCAATTGCTGTGTTTCCATTAAGAAAGAAATGCTATTGAAATCATGCGTGAATACACTTGTTCTGATGTAAACAATCAAGCATGTTGCTACCACAACACTAGTGATCAGAAGAGACGTCTGCGTCTTATCGAGGCTTTCGAACAACAAGCCCCTTATACTTGGGAGGGGATACGTATGAGGCGTTTTTTTGGAAATTGTAGTCGGTGAGTTTACTACTTTCTTTTACAACTTCGGTGATTTTACTACTACTTCCTGTTGTATTTTTCTCTTCATCGTCTTTTCGCCAGTAGAAACAGCCGGTTGTTGATCATGTGACTCCCGTGATGCAAAAAAAGTGTTTCCATTGCAGTTTTGCGAAATACACCAATTTCGATACGGCAGAAAAACCACCTCATCCAAGCGCAAAAACATTTTGTCGAAAAATGGAAGTTTTTTCGAAATTGGCGTCTTTCCATTGAGCAAATTTATTTTTGAAATTCTAATTTGCGCATTTTCATGATCAATGGAAATGCAGCTAGTGGCAAATTAGAGAGAGAGAGCGAGAGAGCGCTTCATGAAGACGGAAAATTATAATTTTTTCCATATTGTGTCAAACTCAGGAGTGTCCGATCTATGAAGCCTGTGGGGGATTTTTTTTTTCTCTTTTGCGTTCCCTTGCAATACTCTGTCATTACTTTGCAATACTTTTTGGCTACCTCACAATACATTTTGCATTGCTTTGGAATACTGTTGCATTACCTCACAACACCTTTGCCTTCCCTCACAATATTTTTGCATTCCCTAAAAATATCTTTGCGTTACTTTGCAATTCTCTGGCATTAATTTCCAATACTTTTGTGTTCCCTCACAATATCTTTGTATTCCCTGGCAATACCTTTGCATTATTTCACAATACTTTTACATTCCCTCACATCCCTGCATTATATGTTTGCATTACCTCACACTACTTTTGTGTTCTCTTACAATATGGTTTGCATAACTATAGAACACCTTTTGGGTTCCCATGCACATATTTGCATTTCCTCGCAATACTCTGGCGTTACTTGGCAATACTTTTCCGTTCCCTCACAATATCTTTGCATTCACTTGCTATACCTTTGCGTTACTTTGCAATACTTTTGCATTACCTCACAATATTTTTGCGTTCCCTCTCAATAGCTTGTGTTGCTTCACAATACTTTTGCGTTCCCTAACAATACCTTTGCATTACTTTGCAAAACTTTTCCGTTCCCTCACAATATTTTTGCGTTACCTCATAATACTTTTGCATTACCTCATAATACTTTTGCGTTCCCTCACAATGTCTTTGTATTCTCTCGCAATACCTTTGCGTTACTTTGCAAAGGTTTTGCATATGAATGTTTGTTTTAACCCTAATAAATGAGGCTTTTATTTTGAAATGTCTGGTTATCGAAACAAGATGTGTTGCAACAAGTTTGGGAAATTGACAGTGATATTGCATGGCTGCACAGAGTATAATATCTGTGTGGCTGTGATATATTAATTCTGAAGCTGAATTAAAGTAGTAAGCTAAAGGCAACACAAAAAAATCCACCCATGTCCCCTCGCAGGTTCCGTACCGGTCCTGGTCATGGATTACCTCTACCCAGCGTGTTTTCCTTGTTTCCCTGTACCAACACACCTGACCTGGTGATTGAATTACCTCTAAGTTCCACAGAAGCCCTTTAATCACCCATTCATTCATATCAGGTGTGCTGGAGCAGAGAAGCCTCTAACGTGTGCAGGATAGTGGCCCCTCCAGGACCAGGATTGGACACCCGCTGATCTAACTCGTTCTGCTGTGCACACAAGTTGCACGTCTGACAGAGTTTTCCAGCAATCACCTCTAATCTGTTGAAACAATGTGCTGAGGTGTGTGTGTTTGCGTGTGTGAGCAGAGCCGAGTAGGACAGGGTCCCACACCACCATGATTGGGGTCAGAGGTCATCAGGGAACCAGGGAGCTGTCATGCTTCATTAGACTGTGCTCTGAGACAGAACTAAAACCAGAGTGAGTCACACTGAAAACTTTTTTTTCTCTTCTGCCTAATAGCCTCGTTTTTTCAATCACCTGGACACTTACAGTTTATACATGACCACACACACACACACACACATATATATATATGTATGAATCATTAATTCTAACAATCCAAATTTTTATCTAAACTATTCCAAACTCTTAACATTCTTACAGTTTCTGAACTAACATTTCAATTACTTGTTTTTTATCATTTGAAATGGCATCATTTAGTTCTTAATAATTAGTTTGTTTAAGCATAGAGTCTGTGTCGTTGTGCGTGGAAACTGATATTTGAAGAATGTTGATTTGCAAAGGTTGCCTCGGGTTCACAGTTTTCTGTTCTGAGGCAACTTTTCCATCTTCTACGCAGACTGTTCCCTTGACAGAAGGTGCTCTCAGCTGTCTGCAGCCTATTCATCACTACAACATGGTGGTTGATTTAACGTCTGCCAGCTCTGCAGAGAGACACACGATGATGGAAAGGAAGACCAATCCTGGCAGCAGGTGTGTGCAAAGAGTTATACAGAAGTAGCTTTTTTTGTAACCTTTTATCTTTTCTGCTGGTGCCAAAAAATAATCAATTACTACTTTTTTTTCAGATAAGAAGTATCATTGTTTTAAATCTTCTTTCTCTGATGTAATATATTTACCTTTTTTATTTGTATCTGTCACATGTTAGCTATGAGATATTTGTCATTTTTGTAATTTAACGTATTAAAGGGCCAGTACCGTAACAAAGTACCCATGTCACCATCAGTTGTTATTTCTAAATGCCTTGACACTGGCCTCTGTCTCTTTAAGAAACTTCTACCGCTTCTGCCATGCCCATTTCTCCACATCATCACAACAGCTTCAGCTTACTTTGTTGTAACAATAATAAAAAAGAAGCAACATTACACTATATCAGTTTTGGAAAAAAAGCAACTCAGGATACAATTGAACCTTACTGTTGGACCCAGAATATACATTTTCTGAACCAGTGTGATTACAGAGACATTTCATCTTGGTAAGATATCTCCCAGTCATCCTCACACACACATCAATGTTAATCTCCTTCATTCATTACTAAAATCTGGTGTAACTACTAAAGAAGCCAACTAAAGAACACAGATCGAAATTTAAGTTAAAATGCTAACCTTAGATCACAGATAGACCAAACAACGGAACAAAACACAAGTTGTTTTTCAGCTTACCTGTGAGGACGACAATCTGTGCTTCTGAGTGTTGGAATTGCGTCGCCTTTTAGTGATAATCTTGTTATTAGTCCACTGTTAAACTCCCTTTTGTTCAGAAAGCTATCTGTAAAGTGGCTGGCACAAATATATAAATAACTGTTTTTTTTTTCATCTGAGGTTTACTTCCAAAAATGAAATCAAAACATTTAAGAACCGTGTCATCCTTGGGAAGCTTAAAATAAGGGTAGTGACCTTGGCATCTGAAAATCCATTTCCTCAAGGGCATTATTTTAATCAAAAAGGACGGGACTGAGATGTATTACAAGCTCAGCAGGTGCATGTGGTTTCACCAGTTGTTTGCTAGTTGTTGCTGCTGACAACCTGCAGGAGGGAGGTGTGCTCTGTGCTTGGAGCCCAAAAGAGGAGCTGCTCCTAAAAGGAGGTTCTAGGCCCAACCTGCTGTTTTTGCTCTCCTGTCTGGCTGCATCAGAACACTACGGGATTTCACAAACATGCATGAATGACTCAAAGCAAGACTCTGGGTATGTTTTTGATGAGAGGATAACATTATAACATGATATAAATATATATATAGATATATTTACTAAAAATTCCTCCCTGCTTCCTATTTAAGAAGCTTAATATTTGGCTTTTTTGGGAGAAAAGAGGAAGCATTTACTAGTTTCTAATAATTAATTTTCTTCTTGAACTCCAGTTGAGCAACTTGTTAGAGAGACTCAAGGGCCACCTGTGACAGCTGCAGTGAGATGTTGGGATTTCCAGCAGGTTTGTGTGAACTGGGTGGTGATGGTGCAAGCTGCTCCTGAACAAGCATGTCATGTTTGGTCCCAGTCTGATGGGAGGGAAAAAAAAAAAAAACTTGCCAAACCTGTCTCCTTCGTTTTGCTTTATATGCACGCGCCTGTGTGTGTGGGCTACTTACCTCACCGAATGTAGAAAAACATCCGAACGTTCATCAAAACAGCAGAACACAGATGGAGATAAGACCCTCCTGTTTTTTTTTTGTTTTTGAACATCGGCCGAGAGAGCAGGGGGGGGGCTTCTGTGTGCAGGTCTGAGTGAGGGCACAGCAGCAGATAGAAAATACAGACAAAGAGCGTATCACAACTGGTTTGAAAGATATAAACTGCCATCAAGTATCTATCTCTGATTGATACTCGATTTACTGGACCCCAGTTACAGAAAGGAAAGAGCAATGTTGTGTTTGTGTGGTTTTCAAGCTCCTGCTTTCAAGGCATCCTGTGCCTTCCTGGAGTCTGATAACGCCTGCCACAGTTAGAGAACCTTTCAAAAACAGGAAAATACAACAATGACATGATTGGAAATAATCAAAATAAATTCAGTTAAATCAAAAGCAACCCACCACAAATGTTGAATGTTGTAAAACGGACGAGTTAAGATGCTTCTCATTGGTGTATTTAATGTGTGGTGGATTAAATGCACAGCACCATTGTATGAGGACATGACAATACACATATCATGTTACTGTGTAAAAGTAAACAAAGTTAATATCTGCCGGGAAAAAAGATCTGCTTAGAGCAACAAAAAAGGACTTTTATGAACTAATTCCGACAAGAAAAAATACATAATTTGGAGGATTTTTTGAAAGTGTACAAAGTCATACAACTTGTCACCATTTCACCCACGTGTTACACACATGTACACTCTAAGAAATGAAATGTTGGATTTACTTAACCGTGTTATGTGACCTGGTTCCACTTAACTGAGTTGAGTAAA
>JAUBOC010000103.1:2011216-2024563 GCA_032275365.1 Anablepsoides cearensis | reverse complement strand
ATCAAAACACTATATTTGCCTATTTCTCCATATTCCACTTTTGGACTTAATCCTCGTTTTGATGTGATGGGTCACATTTAGTCAAACGGCCAAAAACTAATGAATGGAGATAAAACGGACGTTGTGCACGGAGGAACCTATCTTAAACAAACTGTGGAGCCTTTACCGGGACAGATTTGGGTACAAATAACGTCAGGTTATGGTCTCGTTTTTTTTTCTCCGCATTGTAGACTCCAGCGGTTAGAAACCCCATGGTGATACCGCAGCGGGAGGGGTTTCCCGTTAGCTCAGCTCCATGTGTCTCAGGGTCTGGAACGCCGAACAACGTGAGCGTGCATCGTCCGGTCAACTTCGGTTGGAGTGTGTTCAGGCCTTTAGCCGTCTTGTGCGAGCTTGATTCATGCAGTTTTTCCCTCTTGAGAAGTATTCCACCTATTTTATCACCTGTTTCCACTACAGGACACCCATCTTTATTTTTCTCTCAAATTCAAAGAAATCCCACATTGGAATTTGTCACTTTCTGCCAACTTTTGTTGTCATCATTTTGCAAGTGAGAGCTGCGCAGCAGCAGATTGTAAACAAGTGACGTCATGGACCATGAGGTGCTGTAAGCTGGTCGCATCCAATGTAAAACTGATGGATTTAAGAAAAAAAAAAGTTTGTTTAATCAGGCCACACAGCTTAAAATAAATTGACAAACACTAAAATGAAGGATATTCTATCTATAATTACAGTTTTGTAAAATGATATTACAGTTCCAGTTAGTTATCTTCTGTTTTCATTTTATTAGTTTTTATTTATTGTACTTAACTAAAATGTTTTTCTTTTCAATTTTGTTATTTTGTTAGTTTTAGTTAACTATAATAACCCTGTGTTGTACATGTAAAAAAAACTGCATCAAAGTCATAATATACTAGATATTTATCAGACAAAGAAAACAAATCTTCAAATGCTGCCTTCAATTTTCTGTAGTTTAAGACAGTAAAACAAGACTACACAAGCCAGACCACAGCATTAGTGTCAATAAAAACATCACTTTGATGTCTAAAAGGGCTTTGAGAAATTTGATTAAATACAAAAGTAATAATGCCACACTATTAAATCTGCCTTTTTTCAGAGATGTTCGATTTCAGGACTCAGTAAAAAGCTAAATGACTTGTTAAATCAGAGTTTTACTCCATGTAAAAAAGGTATCACAGCCATCCAGTTCCATTAAAAGCATAAAATCTGCTCCAACATGACGGCCGCTGAGCACAATATGTCCACACACTGCAAAAAGTGAACAATAATGACCACCGGGGATCTGTCAGTCAGCTGATTCAGACTATTAAATCATTCCACTCCCTGCTAATCACATTCAGCTGTCATTAACCACAGCTCCATCAATGACAAATTTGAGACTAATAAAATCATTAAAACATTTGTTCTGTTTTTTTTAGAATTCAAAAAACTCATTTTTGACATTTTTGCCAGCCAGATAGAAGACTGTTGACTTGCAGCCCCCGTCTGGGAACGTATTGACTCCTATGAAATCCCTATAAAATAAGAGCCTGGTGGTCATCCATCATTACAGCCAGACAGCACAGGCCTTTGTTTGTCCAGCACAAAACCAGTACTGGACCAGTCTGCCCACTTAGAAGCTGCAACATGTGTGTATGAGAGAGAGCGTCTGACAGAAGGCCAGCTGAAACAGAAACAGTGTGAAACAGAAAGCATGTGTGAGAGTGTGAATGTGTGAGAGAGGAAAGGCAGTTGACCCGGAGTCAATTAGGAGCCCATATCGTTCCATTCCCTGGGGGCGAGGCCGACTCTGAAACATTAAATCATTTCATTCACTCAGACCAGTCCTGCTGTTTCAACCCCTCCCCCCCCCCCCTCCTCTCTCGCACTGGCTGAGCCTGAAATCTCCTGTTTCTCACTGCTTCTGTGACATTTTCCTTAACATTGTGAAAGTAGCTCGGTTCTCAGAGGTTATGATACCGCAGTGATGCATCGTATAGCAAGCAGAAAGCTACTAAAAAATATGAAAAAAGGAGAAAAAAAATTGTTTTTAAATCAGACTTTAGATCAACTCTTTGGTTCGTAAAAAGCACAGCAGGAGTTTCATGTAAATACAATTACCTACAGGATTACAGAGTTTTCTAAATGTTTGAAACACACATTAAGAAATCAAGAACTTTTTTAGTAGGGAGGCACGATATATTGGCATTAACATCAGTATTAGCAGATATTAAGATAAAAATTTTTATTAGTTTCCCATCGAAGAAATTTGGCCTATAAAACAGTAAAATAGGATTTAAATAAGATCAATAACCATAAATATATAAGGATAACACCAAAAAAAAAAAAAGAAGATAGTCATTTTTAGCATATCGGTATCGGTCTGATAAGTAAAACTGGGCCAATAATAAAGTCCGTTATTGATTTCCCACTTTTTAGCGGTTTCTGTTTTGGGAGGGGAGATGGTTGGTCGAGTGGTATCTGTTTGATCATGATAGTGATGTTAGCAGTCTGAGTTGTATTGGGATTATTGAGGTGTTTTCATGGAAGAAGCAGACAATGAAACCATATGCAGGTCATAGTATGCAGTTTTCTAAGCAGTGCAAACAAAAATAACTCACTGGTCACTCAGTTACAAACCCTCAAATTTCAACAAGACTGAACCCGTAGGTTTTGTGTGTTATCTTACAAACCTGAATGAAGCGTGAGTCACCAACTAGTCTCTAACAGTTTCAGCCCCGTGATACTTATTTTTTTTACCTTACTATGATCATAAAAAAGATAAAAATAACACAAACTAACAACAACATTTAAAAAAACAACACCGTCAAGAGAAGATAATTGCATGCATTGTTTCATTACAGTGCTATATTCTGACAGGGATACTTTTTTTGACATGCATATATGTTCTTTTATGTTCTGTTGAGCTGAGAAAAAACAGGAAGCTTTTAGACCTTGGTTTTAAATAAATCCAGGAAACATTAATGAATGTGCGGGAGAAAGCATAAGCAGGTAGCTGCTTTGTTGCTTTGGTACATTTCAAACCCTCTCAAAATGAGGATATATTTAGCATTTCTGTTTGTGCATTTGAATGAGATGATCTGCTCAAGAAAGTATCTTCATGCTTTTGTATTAAAATCTACTCAACTAAAGTCGTTCGAGACTAAAATTAGCAGACATGCATGCGTCATGCATCGTGTTTGTGGAGTGTGGGAACAAGTACGCAGCCGAGACACACACACACACACACACACACACACACACACACACACACACACACACACACACACACATGAAGCAAAACAAGACACAGAAAGAAAGATACAAACTTCAGATTTAAACCAGAAACATGTTTTTATGAGGTGGCATCAATAGCACCCAAACCACTGTGCAGAGTTTGATAAAATGGGGAAACTATTGAATAAATTGATTTGCACTTATTTAACAAGGCAAGTGCCGTTGAGATCACAGATCTTTTTTTCAAGGAAGGCCTGGGCCTGTAGGCAGCTTATTGTACATGTTATTAGGGAAACTCAGTGAATAAACTCTATTTGTTAAGCAGAAAACATCCATTAAAGCATAATTTCACAAACAGAAAACCAACAGAAGTACAAAACACACCATCAATACCCAATCTGATCTTGTTCTCATTAAAGTTTAATGGTAAAACATGAGTTTTTATGAACACTTGCACACATTTGAAAAGTATCATCCATATTTGGGCACTGTTAAACTTCCTGCAAATACTCAAACTGATTTCGTAATAAAGCCCATATTTCCGTTTCTGTTGTTTGCTGGTGGCAGACTCCAAATCAGCTTTTCCATAAAATCCTCTCAAACTAAATGTGACAAACTATTGTCGGTCTTTGTCTCCATATCACTCTAATCCTCTTTCTCTGTCTCTCTTCCTCTCCATCCCTCCATCCGATCTCCCAAACCAGAGGGAAAGGCCTTAATGCTGACCGCTATGAGCACACACACACAGTTACTCAGACAGCTATGTAGCCTGTGTGGGTCTTACTGGGGGCCTAAGCTGTGTGGTCACGCTTTGCATGTGTGTGTGTGTGTTAAATAGGAAGTTGGCCTGCATGTCATTTGGCTAATGGATTGTGTGGGGGAGTGTTTTGCTTCACTGGTTGGACTCGTCTGGACTTGGGAGAAGGTTAGCCGGATTTGAGTGGTCCTTGTGTGCGACTCGTTGGCACATGCTCACACTGACCAGGATGGTTGTGATGCATACATGTGCATACCTGCATCCATGTGTTTGCATATCCATGGCCATTTGTCAAATGTATTAAACAGATCAGTTTAAGCCTTTAGAAATAAATTATTGTGCAATAAATCCAAATTCCACTGATCTATTATAAACTTTTAGTTTGTTAGCCTAGTCATGTATTTGTTATGTTGGGTTCACGCAGCAACATATTTGTGCTGATATTTCACCCGATTATGCCTTTCCGACAATCTTAAGGATGCTCCAATTATCATGATGGCTCGAAAGATAATTTTGGGAAATATTCCTGCCAAATGTGGCGTGTTCAGAGTGATTTAGTCGGCTCAGAAGTACGTTGGGACCCCTCAAGCACACCATCCGTCCGTTTGTCGCTACATACATTACATACTTACATACATAGATACATTGATCCATCCATCCAACCATTGATCCATCTATCCATCTATCTGTCCATCGATTGATCCATACATACAATGGTCCATCCATCCATTCGTCCGTCTTACCATTGATCCATCCCTACATCCATACATTGATCCATCCATCCTCCATACATTGGTCCATCCATTCATATGTCTATTGATCCTTCCATCCATCCATAGATCCATCCATACATACATAGATCCATTAGAACTGGGCGGTATACCGTTTTGTACAGAAAACCAGTTTTTATTTTTGTTATGATATGAATTTCGGACATACCGGTTTAAATAGCCTGAACACGTGCGGAACGTTTCGTCGTGGCCGCGGGTGAATTGTTTCCCGGGGGACACTTTTCCTCGCAGAACCGCTATGTCTATTAGCATGCTAACGTTTTTGTCGGAGCAGCTTGTTGAGTAACTGGCGGCGGTGGTGTTTCAGCTGCTTATATTGACTAAATACATCCCGTTTTCACCATCGCTGTATGTAGTAAACAACTCTTCAGTGACGTGCACGGTTAGATTTAACGTGCTGCGATATAATGGAGACGTTAATGCGTGGAGACTTTAATGGGCTTTTATTGTGAAAAGCCCGAGGGAAGTAGTTTTGTAGTAGAGCGGAATTGACTGGTAAGTTTTATTTAACACATAACGAAAGACCCGATTATGATTTTTTTCTGAATTTTTCACGATCGGACCAAAATGCATGATTACTGTCTAAAACCAGGCTAAGAAGAAAAGACGTACTAGAGGAGGGAAACTACCGACAGAGGTACACTAAAAAAAGTCTATAAACAATGTTTGTACATTTAATTATCAGCTCAGCTGTGATGGAAAAAAAAATACCGTCAAATACCGTGAAACCGGTGTGATTGTTGAAAATACCGCGATATAAAATTTGGGTCATACCGCCCAGCTCTAAGATCCATCCATCTGTCCATTGATCCTTCTGTCCATCCATCCGTCCATTGATCCATTGATCCATTCATTCATCCATCTATCGGTCCATTGATCCATCAATCTGTCCATTGATCCATCAATCTGTCCATTGATCCATCAATCTGTCCATTGATCCATCCAGCCATACATACATAGGTCCATCCATCCATTGATACATTCATACAAACATACATACATACATAAATTGATCCATCCATCCATTGATCTATACATCTGTCTATTTATCCAATGATTCATCTATCCATTCATCCATCCATCCATCCATAAACTGATCCAATCATCCATCCATCCATCCATTGATCCATCCACCCGTCCATTGATCCTTCTGTCCATCCATTGATCCTTCTGTCCATCCATCCGTCCATTGATCCATTCATCCATCGGTCCATTGATCAATCAATCTGTCCATTGATCCATCCATCCATCCATTGATCCATCCATCCATTTATCGATACATACATACATACATAAATTGATCCATCCATTGATCCATCCATCTGTCTATGTATCCAATGATTCATCCATCCATACATGCATACATCGGTCCATCCGTAATTTGATCTGTCTATTGATCCAATCATCCATCCATCTGTCCATTGATCCATCCATCCGTCTATTGATCCATACATCCGTTTATTGATCCATCCATCCATCCATCCGTCCACTGATCCATCCATCCATCTATCCATCCATCCATTTATCCTTAATCCTTGATCCATCCATCCATCCATCCATCCTCTACTTGTTCTGAGGTTTGGTTATGGGCAGCAGCTTGGTTCAGCCCTCTCTTTCCTTAGCCACCTCTTCCAGTTATTGTGGGATAATATGAAGGTGTTCCCAGGGCAGCCAAGAGATATTCATACCAACTTGGGTTTAATAATCAATAACAATGTTCCTCAATCCTGGTCCTCCAAGGCAACTGTCCTGCTCTTTTTAAATGTGTCTCTGATTCCACACATTTTTTTTGATTAAATGAGTAATTAAGTCTTCTGCAGAACATGAAGACCTGAAGGGTTTCATTTCATCCTAAGAATTTTATTGCATTGTTGACTCGTTAACCTGCATAAGACAATAAATGAATCCTGAATCCTGTTGAAGAACAGGGAAACATCTTCAACATCTGAGCTGCTGTTGTCATGAAGCTGGTAAACCAACAGAACATTAATTTAATTAAATTCAGAGCTAGTTACATTTGATCAAAGTCCATCTGATATCAGGATCACAAACCAGTGAAACACAGACCAAATCTATAATAAAATCCCCACACTGACAGAAGTAAATAAACATTGGCAGAATTTGATCTGTGGACCCACCCATCGGAGGGAATAAATTCTGCTTCCATAATTGGTTTGAGAATTAGGCTGATAAAAGATGGAAGCTTTGAATCCATTCAGTTCATCTGTTTGCTATGAAGCTTTTGAAGAAAAGTGTTTTCGCATTTTGGGTTGTCTCAAAAAGATTAGAGTCATGAACAAAAACAGATTTGCAAAGTTGTTTTTTTAATGATTTATCAACTGTAAGAAGAAAACAAAACTGGAGTTCTCCAATATAAAATGTCATAGTTACAGCCAGGCTTAGAGTGAGAAAGTATTTTATTGGCTGAGCTGCAAACTCAAAAGCAGTTAAAAAAACTGCAAGCAACACTTTCCCTCAGTTATTGTGCTGCGGCCAACTTCACAATCAATATTTTCTCTTTTAAACCAAAAAACTGCTGCACCACAGTAATGAAGTGTAAAGTCTTAATGTGCACTAAAAACAGAGACAACCTCTGAAAGAAATGCATGCACTCCTTTCCTCTCATGGACAGGAAAAAACTTTTCAGCCTCCCAAATGTTTGGCCTTAAGCTCTATTGGCCTCTTTTCCTCCAACTATCCCTCCATCACATCTTAATGTGTTTGATAAAACATCAGGTGTAGAGGAAAGGCCAAATGATGTGCTTTTTTTTTGGGCCAAAACAGGCATCAGCTAAAGGACGAGGATAAAGAGCTGAGCCTGCTGTCTGTCTGTCTGTCTGTCCAAGCCTTTCTGTCCACTCGCTGCATTAAGAATCTGTTTGGCTTCTTTTCAAAGCCAGCCACTTTCGTCGGACCCATGCATCTCAGGCCTTTTGTGCCCCCTCAATCTTCCCACCCTAACATCACATCCACATACCCCCGCCTTTCAGCCCGCCTGAGTGTCTGTAATGGCCAAGACACAGAGGGGGAAGGGGCGGGGGGACTTAGGAAGTGAAAGGAATGGAGGAATGGGGCAGGAAAAAGAGACCAAGCAGGAGGAACTGGAGGGTGAAGGAGGAAAGGGACAAAAGGAGGAGAGAGGGAAGTGATGGAGAGAGTAGTGGCAGAGGAGAAAGAGGAGACACAGGAGCGAGATGCTCGGGGGGAAGAATGAGGCCGAGTCTTTAGGAGGAAGCCAGGCGGCACTAAGCGTCTCTGTTGCTGCCCAGTCAGGCCTGCCTTCCCCTCAGGCAATGAAAATCTCCCTCTCCCATGGACCGCATCCCAATCTGACCACAGTGCTTTTCTCTCCTCCGCTGCCCATCCTCTCATCCCAGCTCCCCCCCCCAAGTTCATCTGGATTAACTAGTCTTGTCGAGACTTTTTATTGGATTAGTTTAAATATATGAACCCAAGGTTGTCTTTTATATTCAAAGGCTTACAACTTTGGCACTAAATGTCTCACTGAAGCAAGTTTTAGGTGAAGACAATTGGGTGTAGCTATTGAAAGAATGGGAACACTAAGATATAATTATACAAACTTATTGCAAAAATGAATTTATAACCACAAACATAAAATTCCTAAATGCTACAGAAAGCTACAAAATCTGACCTCGTTTTCCCCTAAATGTATGTTAAAGTTTAACATAAGCATTGAGAATGTATGCTCTTCTATCCTTCTTGACCACACAAAACACAAATTGTATTTATTCTAAACAATCAAACAATAATTAGAAAGGCAAAAAAAAAACATACAAAGTGCAACAACTTGCAGCAATCCATTAATGCATTCTAAATTTGGACCAAATATATTAAGGCAAATTGCACTTTGATGTAATGCATACATTTATAAATATTATCTTGCCAAAAGTGAACAAACTAATGTTTCGACAAACACGAATGAGAAAAATAATCATCACATGGCCGTTGGTCCTCACAGGAATACATAAGCACACACACTCCAACACAGCAGCAGTGGCCTCAGGACTAATTGCTAGATTGAAGCAGATTTTCTAGTTCAGTTCAGGGCTGTAATTGTGAGAAGAGCTGAGAAGAATGACAGGGCTTCAAGCTGAGAGGACAAATCACCAGAGGCCCACGATTACACTGCATTGATGTCCACATGTCCGTGTTTGTGTGTGAAAGTGTGTGTGTGGGTGTGTGGGTGTGTGTGTGTGAGGGAGGGCTTTGGGGAACGAGGGGTTAAGCCAACCCCAGCTCCAGGTTTCAGTTGCACTGACCCCAAACTGCAACACACACAAACCTCGTTGACCCCGCGGAACCCCTCAGGACTACGCACGAGCCACGGGGAATCGCATCGAAACAGTTTGCCTCCCCGAGCGAGGTTGAAAGTGTTTTAAACATTACCTTCTAATTCTCAAGTATTTATCGAAAATAAAATGAGAAACACAAAGAAAGCAAACTTCCAGAGATGCCTTTAATGTACTTAAAGACCTCATTCTGTGCAGTTAACTAAAAAATGTCATCAATTCTTGGTTGCAACTTCAGATATTTTTAATTTGTCTAATAGATTTTATACATAATATCTTCAAGTAGCAATCATAAATTACAGAGGACAAGATACAAAACTTGAAACACCTTCACCTTTGAGTAGATCTGTTTTTCTGCAATTCAATCTGTAAGTCAATAAGGTTTTTAAAGCACAAAGCTAGAAAAATAATTACAGCACTAATTTCCTTGGTGTACATGTTCTTCAATTTTAGAAATGTAAACTATCTGTGCAAAAGCATAATATTATCAAAACACCAAAAACAACTTAGGGTGTATTCACAGCTGACACATTTGGCTAGTTTTAAATGGACAGTTTAGGTCCGGTTGATCCGGACCTTTTAATGCAGCTGTGAATAAACTCACCCAAACCCTGGTGCAGACCAAGCAACTGGACCGAGACCCACTTTTTGAAGTCGCCTCGGTCCCCTTCCAAACAAACTCTGGTGCTTTTTGCTTCTGGTGTGAATACAGACGTACCTCGAACTGAACCAACTACAGGAAACATGCGCCTTTATGAACTTCATGAGCCACCGTTGCTAAATTAGCAAAAATTAGCCCTTCAGTGTTGCTAACGCTAACACTGCGCTACAAACAATGAGCCGTGAACAGACCTGGAGCGACGAGGAGACACTGTGCCTCCTCAACATTTGTACGGAGCCCGCAAGGGGAGCCATTTTTTTTCTTTTGCGTTCCGACGTAAATGTTTGTTTTAGATGAACAGAAATTAAATCCAACTTTTATTTTATCCGGTGACAGAAAAAGGATGTGTCGTCACAAGTTTGGGAAGTTGACATTGATATTGCGTGGCTGCACTGAGTTAAAATATGGGCATATTACATACTTCCATGCGTGGCTGTGGGATATATTCATTCCAAAGTAGAATTAAAGTAGTAGGCTAACTTGCTAATGGTGAGCATGTGAATTTGTTAAAAAAACCAGCAGGCACAAAAAAAAAAAAAAATCCCCCATGTCCCCTCGCAGGCTCTGTAATATTTGGACAGATGCACACATAACTTATCTGCTAGAGGAGACACACTTAGAATTCATTGTGTTCTCCATGATTAGTGAAAAAACGAAGGAGCTGGGGTTTGAGCAGTCTTCAGAACTTTGCTTAGACTTCCATCTTTCTTTACGTGTCTGTGCTCTGTCCCGCCTCCATCATTTCCGTCCAATGGGAACAATGATCATCACTCACATGGCTGTGTTTACAAATTATAGTCCGCTTGCAGAAAAGTACAATTTGAATGCAAACTGAAAAAAATAAAGGTCCGCTTTTGGTCCGGACCAAACAAGCCGACCTGGTGTGAATACACCCTAAAAGTAAAAATATTTTCGAAATGTTATTTTAAAATCATTGGTTTAATTGGTGCCATAAATCCTGTGCCGCGCCATCGGAAGTATAGACTCAGTACAACTAAAACGTGGAACTAAAACCAGTTCTGTTCAGTCCAGCGCTTCAGCACTGCATCACCTACATCCATCATGTTCTGCAGGATTTCTGCACGCTTTGCTCTGAATAAATGAATGCAGCATAAAATGCAACACGGACACATTTCTGAAAGTCAATTATTTTACAAAACTGCTGGTTTTACTTTAATACACAACCCTAACTCTGAGATTAACATGAATGGGACGTGCGCCTCAAACCTAGACGAAAAGTTCATATAGCTCCCCTCTTTATCTCTACTCGCCTCCCCCCACCCCACCCCCCTGCAGGAGGCTCATCATCCACAGCAGGACAAGAAGGAGGCATGCTGAGACAGACTGTAAACCCACACAGAGACTCACTGAACTACATGGATTTAGCTACCAAAATAAAACTGCACGACAAAAACTGAGCAGCCAGAAAGGGCCTGAATAAAGTACAGAGTTCTTTAATCTTTAAAAAAGAAAGGTATGGAACAAGAAAACATGCAGACGCTTGCTGACAATTTATCTGGTTAATCACTAAATCTCTCCGTTGGCTTACCTTGCTGTGATGTCATGGCTGTCCTTCTGACAAGGGCAGTGATCCTGTTGTCTGATTGGACATCAGCCACCATCCAAACTGACCTTCCATCCACAGCAGAAGTGGGCTCTCAGGTGAGACTAAACTTTGTGTTTTTCTGCTTCAATTTTTTTTTTTTGATGGTTTCTCTTCTTGGTCTAGATTTTCTTTCCCAAGTTTAGTTCTTGATTGCTACAGCTTTAAAATTTCTGCAAACCTGCATCGATTCCATGACTTTTATTTTCTACCTCCATTTTCTACATCTACCATCCTATCCTTCCCAATTGATTTCAACTCTCCATCATCTTCATCCTTTTTCTTTTTGCCTAGCATTCCTCTCCTCAGCCTTCACCTTCTCCTCACCTTATCTCTTATCACACGTTTTAGCTCGCCTCCTCTGGCCTGTCGCCGTGCTTCTCTCCCCCACCCCAGTCTTGGACTTTCCGCCTCGGCCTGAGCTCTCCCTCTTCCTGCCTCTCCTCCAGGCTGCCTTCGCCTCTTCTCTGCCTCCCTCAGCCCCAGCCTTCTGCTCAGCGTTCAAGGGGAGAGCCAGCTAGGAATGCTGTGGGCTCTAGACGTTTTGTCCAAGCCCTAGGTCTCTTTCACTGAGGCAAGATTAGTTCATACAAAAACTCAACAATACACCACTGAAAGCCATTGTTGATATTCAACATTTTTCACATAGCGGAGCAGAATAGACAATGTGGCAGCCGGGAAAGCCCGAAGCGGACTAGCAGGGTTGATGGGTGATTGTATCTCAGCTGAGCAAGGCCTTAATCCCCTTTACTCACACACACACTCACAACTACACCCGCTCGGAGCAGCCGGGAGACAGCAAAATCAATACTGCTTGCTATGTCTCTGTGTGTGAATCAGTGGGTGGATGAATGCGATAGGGAGAATAAAGAGAGCGCCACAGTTTGCATCTGCGTGTGGTGCAGGACTGTCTGCAGAAGCATCCTTAGATCTCTGACATGAAGGATTTCTCAGATTGTTTATTTAGTTTTTTTGCAAGTTTAAAGAAACAATAAAACAAAGAAAGGGAGACATTTGATGAAATCAACAACTTTTAAATTGTTCGTGAAATTTCAAGAAAATACAAAAATTTAACTACAGCATGAATGCACGGTTTTTAGTTTGTCCTCAGAACAACTAACCTTTTCAACTACTGGGACACCTACTGCAGCTCTGTATGGGATATACACTAAGTAATCCATGGAGCTTATGTCAACTAGCCCGTCACACAAGCGCTACTACAGCAATCTAGAGCTGCACTTGCATGAAGATAAAGAAACCAGACATTAAAATTCTCTCTTCTAAAAGTTTAGCCGTACTGACAACACAGAGTTATTTGACCTTTAAGCACATACATTCTGGGTCAAAAAAAATAACATTTAGTTCTGTGTTCAGTAGCCATGTTTCCATCAATGTTTTTTTTAAGCACATTTAGAAAAGGTTGATGGAAACTGCAGGATTAAAAAAAAAAAAAAAAACGTCCTCAATTTCACAAAAAAAAAAATGTTTTTACGCTCGCTTGAGGTGGTTTTTGGATTTTCCAAAAAAAGAGTTGTAAACACATTTGCCGATTAAGTTCTGACTTAGCGAACCTTCACCTCACATGATTGATCAGCTGTTTCCGCTGTCTGGATATTCCCTGATATTCTCATACGAGCTGCATTTCTTTCCCTATGTCTCCAGACAGCATGCCATTGGTCCCTGAAAATTTTCAACCTCTACTTCCTGTTTACCACAGCCATGCGTTACGTCAGCATCTGATGGAATTACGCTTTGCTTAGCCTGGTTGATTCAGTCTAAACCAGTAGATGAAAACTCACTTGATTCACTTTTTTTGTGACATTTTAAAAGTTCGCTCAAAACTCGCATTGCAATAGACCATTTCATATAGAAATGATCACAAATGCATATGCGCAAAGTGGGCTGACCTCACATTTAAGCCTCTTTTACAAGACATATCCGCGATAATGGCGCCAATCCCTGCCCGGCTAAATGCCGGTCCGTACATT
>JAUBOC010000103.1:1938563-1953966 GCA_032275365.1 Anablepsoides cearensis | reverse complement strand
GACAGACAGCAGATATAAAGATTCACAGACATCAGATGTGAAGAAATGTGTCGGTGTCTCAAAAGATTTGGGGTTTTTAAACACGATGTGTTTGGAGTCTAGATTCTTTTGACTTATGTGTTATTAAAATTAAGCAGTTTGATTTTTTTTACATTTCATGTTATTTTTGATTAACAAATAATCTCATATTAAGTTTTTTTGTTTAATGTTAGCAGCTGAAAATATGATATGTGCTCTGAATCGAACTTTAGAGAAAATTAAAAAAAAAATCAACCTTTGAACTTTGAGGCTAATAAACGGTTCTTCTGGGTTTGATCAATTATCTGTTAATGAGGTTTAACGCGTTTTCAAAAACCCACGTCAAAGTTTGCCTAACCTGAAAGGTCACAGGGTCATCGCAGGTGAGAGTCTACAGATGTCAGATTATCTGCTGCTTCTGTCGCCACATAAACACGACGCAACAGCTAACAGCTTGCTAAAGGGATTAGCTGTGCGTTTCACTTCTTTTAGACACACGTTTACACATTTTCACACACACACACACACACACACACACACACAGAGTTCCCTGGCAGAGTCTCAGAGCCTTGCTCATGTGTCACACAGATTTAGAGATTAATCAAACAAAAAAGCGGCAGGAAGAGAGGAAGGAGACGGCAGGGGCAGAGCCGAGCACAAGGCCCCACAGCCAGGCAGCTTCACGGGGGCCTCAGGGGGACCCTAAGTGTTGGCTCTCGGGGGCCCTCGAGGAGTCATCTCGACAAATATTGAGATTGGAACTCCAACGTGGCAAAGGAAGTGAAATGTGTGTGTGTTCGCTCCCAAAGCAGATGGTCAGGGATGTTCGTTTAAGACAGACGATTGATTTTAGGAAACAGATATCCAGCCTTGTTAAGCAGAAAACACCTCTGGGACCTGGTGAGGAGAGGGGAGGAGGGGAGGGAGGGAGGCAGAGGGAGGGGTGGATGAAGAGACAGAGTGAGATTGTCTAACCTCTGCCGCGGCCAAATGCAAGAGAGATGGAAGCGGTGGGTAAACGAGAGGGGAAAAATAAGCACACGAGAGAGAAGAAAATGTGCCGATTGAACTTTATTACTGCGGCTGGAACGAGAGAGGAGAGAAGAGGGGAAGAGGGGAAGAGAGGAGAGGATAATGGGGTTAATGCTGGGAGACGAGCAGCGGCGGTGCTGGGGTTAAAAACACACACACACACACACACACACACACACACACACACACACACACACACACACACACACACACTGTCTCTGGGGAGGGAACGAGGTGGGCAGCATGTATTTGATCTGTAAGTAATACAATAAATGTATGAGCACACACTTGTGTAGTCTGAAAATGTGTGTGTGTGTAAATCAGACATGTAAAGTGCCTGTGAGTAAAGTAATATAGATAAAAACATCTTTATATTTAAGAAACTTGGCATATTTGCACATGATTTTACCCATTTTGTCACATAACTGGCAATTTTTCATGTTAACTTGGCTCAGCCAAAGTGAAACAGGAAGTGACAATAAAGGGGAACTCTTTGAGAAACAAAACTCTCTGGTCTTTGTTTACTGAAATAATATTATTTGAACTCTTTAGTGATTTAGTGATAGTTAAAAAAAATCTAAAGAAACAAATGATTTTTCTCTACAGTCTGTGTCGTCAGCCTTTGTAGCGACGCTCTGTTTTCCATCAGAAATCTGACATCACTTCCTGTTACTTCAAGTGCAAATATCTCAACTGTTCATCTCAGTAACGTGATTTTTTTTTACAATATGTTATCAATATTATCTTTCCAGAAAGACATTCATATTTATTACAAGAAATTTGATGTCACAGGCACTTTAAAGTAAATTCCAAGCCAATTTAAAGCCCTGTTTGTGAAACATTATTCAAAGATGATGCATGATTTTTTTTTTCTTTGTGAAATTTTTAAATAATAAATACAAATTATCCTGAGTCTTTACATTTCAAGTAAAAAAATGTCTGAGTTTCAATACAAAAGTGTTTTCTTTTTTTGTTTGTTTTTAGCAGAAAATAAAAGCTTAAACTATAATTCACGAGTTTTCATATTGAAAGCATGGCATCATAAGGACTGGTTTGGTTTATAAAATAATATAAAGATGGAATAGTTGAGCTTTATTATTTGCCGATAAGAACAAAGTCACTGAATAATAATTTAAAGGCTGATTTTGAATGTTTTTAAAGCACAAATACATAATACTCCTGATCTGAGCATATTCCTCACCTGAGCCACTCTCACTAATTAATTCATGTTTTTGTAAAAGAATATTCCCCATTTGCATAAAACTATATCTAGTACTCTATTCAACTAAAACATATAAATGCAACAGTCTTTTAAAGGTTTTTAGCAGGTTTTCAGTGTAATAATGTCTGTTATTACACGTTTTTACATTAAATTTAGAGAAATAAAGCTACCTAAATCATTTTCTTTTAAAGTTTAAAACGTTTCAGGAGACAGTGCAGTGTTTGTGTTTTACTGTATTTTATCTCTGCAGTCAGATTGCTCCAGCATGGATTTCATTTCTGGTTTTCCTGCCTTTAAGCCCAGGCTTTAACCTTTACGACGTTTGCAGACGACATTTCTCTCCTCCACTCGTCTGGTCCGACACATTATTTCACATTCTCCTCTCCGTGCTGATCACAGATCCTGTGAAGGTTTTTTTTTTTTTCTTTTGCAGCCAGGAGAATTTTGCTGTATTATCCCTTCTCCATCATGTATGCAAAGGTGTGACCTGTTAGTGGGAAATTAAGCCTCTATCTCTTCTTACATCCATTTAATTGGCTGAAATGACAGCCTTTCATCAATACTGCCTTAAAAATGTTTGGCACTGCTGCTATTTCTCAATCTGCCTCTATTTTTCTACTCCACCGCCCCCATTCTTTTTTTCTTTTTTTCTTTATTCAATCAAATCACGGTCAGTGTGGACCTCCACTGAGGCCACATCGCAGCCATTTTTTTTTTTTTTGGTGTGTGTGTGTTTCAGCATTAAGAAATTAGGATGGAGACTTCACCACAGAGAGGCAGAGCGGAGAGGTCTCATTAGTCCACAGATCACAAAGAGGAAGATTATCAGCCGGCGCACAACAGTTGGAGATTTAAATGACATTAAAGGACATTAAATGGAGCGCCTGTCATTTTGATATGATACCTCTATCTGAGGGGGGGGGGGGGGGGAAGGCAAAATCCTGCAGGGAGCTTTCACCTTTTAAAGCTTACAGCTCAGCTATGTGATCCCAACATCACAGAGACAAATTATAAACAGACAAAAGCCGGCTGTGGTCAATATTAAAGGGAAAATAATACATCTGAAGAGTATTTTGGAGTGCAAAACAGTGGTCCACAACAAGCCAAATGCTTTTACAAAGTAAAAAAAAAAAAAAAAATGTGCAGAAAAATACAAAAAAAAATAAATAAATTCCTGATTAAACATAAAAATAATGTATGCATTCAGTTTTAAAGCTACAGAAAAGTATAGTTTGGTTACAAACAGCTTCTCATCGCAGCCTTCCAGCTTGCAACATCGTCCACGATCATTTCTAATGAATACATTTCTCCTCAGCCTGTGCTTCTGCATGTTTTAGGCCACAATCATTTGTCATTTCAGGAGCACCATTTTTTTTTTTCTTTTTTAAGACATTTGCAGTAGAAAAACGGCCCCCATTATCCAAGCGGACTATCTTTTCTCCTGTCTGAAGTGTCTGCATGAAACAGAGCAGCAGGAGATCGGCGCACACAAAAACACACCCCGGTCGAGTGAAACGCACACGTCTTCAGAGGAGAGCAACAGATTTGAAAGTGGCTGCTCCTTCTCCTCCTCGGCCCAATGATAATATTTGATGTGAGCGACGAGGTGTTGATTTTGATTTACTTCGGGAAGCAATAAAAACCAGTGTTAATTCCTTGTAAAACACAACATTGTGAGACTAATGAGGGCGGTATAATAGAGTGTGATTAATCACATTACACTGGCTGGTTTGATGGTACACACGCAAACACACAGACACAGGTTATTTTCATAAATCACTTTTATCTTATGGAAAGTGACGAAAATATGGAACAAATAGTTTAAATTTAACTAATCAACCTAAATAATCTGTTTTAACTATGGAAATGAAAGATTTTGGTGAGGAAACATTTTTAATTTTAGAAAAATTATTAAAAATATACAAAAACAGCATAAACATTTTATATTTTCTTGCTTGTTTTAATTTACATAATTTAAATTTGATGTTAAATTAAATGACTAGCTATTAGTTTTTCTGGTCTATTTTTTGCGTTTGTTGGTCCCGTTTAGTTTCTTCCATCAGAGCGGACCACAGCTGGGGCTCGCCTCCTCAGCAGAGAGCAGGAGAGACGACTCAAGTATAGTGCTGTGATGCCATCTATTGGAGCTGCAGCTGCCACCAGAGCCGGAGCACAGAGAGAAGAGAGGCGCCTTTAAAAACCTCACTGCTGCTGCTGCACACAAACATCCTCCCAAACACCACACTCATCCCAGGAACAGGGAGTTAAGGATCCGAAACGGATCAGTTTGATTTGACAAATCAAAGGTGAGTAAATAAAACGGATCACATCGTTTGATCAATTTAACTAAATTAAGAAGAGAAGCATGAATATCAGCTTTATTTAAAACTATTTTCAAAATACGTTTTCAAATTTGCATCTTTTTTTTTGTACAACTATTGATGCCTAAAAGGCAAATGGTTACTGTAAACATAAATTACTACAATGCTTTAAGTGCTTTTCTACCTAAATTGTTCATGTATTATTAAAAGGCTCAAAATATTTCTGAGGTTCTTAACAAAAACCTGCAGATTTAAGCTTCTTTCAGCTACAAGAATAAGTGAATTTTGATTCTTTTAGCTATTATATATGTTTTATAATCATTCAAATGGTAGTTTTTGTGGAATGATTGCTCTTGCATCTTTAATGCGTCATGAAAAATCCTTTTAAGAACAATCCTTAATGGTTCCACTTTACAATAAGGCTCCCATTACAGATGCTTATAAATAGGTTAATAATTCATCTGTAAACACTTTATAAATCATTAATAAGTGGTTATTATGCATTTACTGAGGATGAGAAAGAGACATATGTTATATTAAACATTTCAGACCAGGTTTATACCTTGTAAACATATAATACTTATAATATTACTTATAAATAATACATTATACATATTTACAACTAAGCAAGCCTTATTGTAAAGAGTAAAACAGTAACACTATTTATTAATGACTAATAAACATGTATAAATGTCCTAAGGGAGCCTTATAAATAATGTACTGTTTCACACTTTACAATAAGACTCCCTTTGATTGCTGTGGGTATGTATAATGGAGTAATACAGTACAATATAATATGTAAAATATGTGTTTTCAAGGTAGAAACCTGGTCTGAAAAGTTTATTATAACAGATTTGGCTCACTATTTGGCAACAAACCAGACAGTTTTGTCTCTTTCTCATCCTTAATTGATGCAAAATAAACACTTATTATTTATAAAGTGTTTACAGAATAATTAATAAGCCGTCTATAAACTATTTATAAACATCTGTAAGAGGAGCTTTATTGTAAAGTAGGACCCTATTAATACACATTTTAAACACTTATATTGTGAATGTTTTTTTTTCCTTTTTTGATCCATAAAGAAGCAGTCAGACGAAAGCTCTTTAAAAACTGGAGGGAAAATTAATGATTCTGTAAAAGTGATAAAAAAGCAAATTAATGAAATATGATTAGTTGTACCTGATGTTACTGCATCATTATAAAAAACAGACTGAAGCCCTGCCTGGGCTCATATTGGCTCCTTTACAATTTAAAACATATATTTGTGTTATTCTGTTGTCTCACATTTGTTTAATATCAAATTTTTAAAGACATTCTGACCGTTTTGTGCAACATTTCAAACTCCAAACAGTTTAAATTTCACATGAAGTGAACATTCACAAGCTGGTAAGATGAAGTGTCACAATAAAATCCAGTTTGTGTATTTTTGTTGTTAAATATTGAACTGTGTGTGATTCTGGTTCTCTGTGTGTCTCAGATAATAAAACTCATCCTCTTGTTATCTCGCTCTGCCTCTCCCTGTCGTTTTGTTCACAGCGTCTCAATGACTTTTTTTATTCCCTTTAGTTTTACTGCAGGGGGCAATGACAACACACTACTAACACACACACACACACACACACACACACACACACACACACACACACACATACCTAAAGATAAGTAAATAAATAATAAATAAAGATACAGCAAGGCACATGAAAGAAGTAACAGAGTGAACATTCACACTCAAAACAAACAACTGTACTAAAAACTTGATCCATTCACATCATCCACTATAGCTGAACTTCCTGCAGCTGAACTTCCTGCAACTTAACTTCCTGCAACTTAACTTTGCAAAAACATTATCTACAGCATTTTATTTCTAGATGAGCCTTGTGTATTTATTCAAGAAGAATGAACTCAATGTGCGCTGAGAAAAAAATCCTCTGACATTAGAAGTAAACAAAGGGGAAGCAAAAACAATTACATCAGAAAAGGTTTTTATTGCAACTGATAGAAGCAGATTTTATGTCATATAAACAACTAAACAACCATGAAAATGTCTGAGTGATGGATTTATGGTTGTTACTTTGTTTTATCTTAAATTGTTTCATTCTTAATTGCATTTGCATTTAGAAGAAAATGAAAGCATTTTTATCTTGACAAACTTTGTAACTTTGTTTTAATCAAGTTCTAGTTTGAGAAAAGTCATAAAACAGCTGATAAAGCTCTGAAAATGTGAGAGAACAGATTTATTGACTTTGTTTTATTCAGGATCATAAATATTAAATGTATAATACACAGACTGCATTTTATGTGCTGCCTTTCTAGTCACATTCATTCACCCTGACATTAAAAATAACTAGAAAAACTGCATTTCCTGCGAAAATGCTAGTGTCAAGGCTTATTGCTGAAAACTTCAGCTGAAAGCTACTGAAATGGAGCTGAATATTATTTATAGCAAAACTGTTGATGCAAGTTCAATTACAAAAGTTGAAAGAAGCACAGCACAGAAACTAGCTGAACAACAGAAGAAAGGAGCAGAATAATAGCTGAAAAAAGCTCAAATTAACTTTAAAACAAGCCATAGGTTGACAGTTGAAAGTTGAAATTTGCACCCAGATGATGAAAGGGGAGAAAAAAAGGCAAACTAGTAGAAAAAAGAACAGTAAAAGTACAAAACAGTGACAGTTTGTTGTAAAATAGCAAAAACAGTCAAAATGTGCAGTAAAACAGCTGAAATGTAGCTAGAAAATCTTTAAATTTGCACAGGGAAGCAAAAGGAGCACACGTTTGCTGAACTAAGCAGAAAGAAGCTGAAATAGCCACCAAAATATGAATTTAGCTTTAAAAAAAGCTAATAACAGCTAAATATTAGCATAAATCGATGCAAATAGTTGAATATAGCAGAAAGCAACTGTAAGAAGCATAAATAGCTTAAATTAGGAAGAAGCACAAAAAAGTAGAAATTCGCAGAATAGCAGAAAGAAGCAGAATTATAGCTGAAATAGCAGAAAAAGCTAAAATTAAAAATAAAAGTGGCTACAATTTACACAAGGAAGTCAAAAAGAGTAAAACCAGAACAAAATGTGTGAGGTTCTGTAAAGTTTTAGAAACATTTTCAAGTCCATTCATTTTCAATGAAAAACTGTCCAAAAAGTAAAATAGCTGAAAAGTTATGAATAGTTGAAATACCAAAAGCCATAGCAGGATGGTTAAAAATGAGCTGAACATTTTGATATATGAAGTGTTGAAATAGCACAAAAATTGTGGAATGAGAAAGGTGCCAAAAAACATACAGAATAGTTAAAGAGTAACAAAAAGAAAGATAAAAACAACAGTGTGAATGCTTCTATACACAAAATCACACAAAAAAAAACCTTTCACAATAAAAGCTCAACAGTTTTCATCATTTTGCTTCTCCAGCAACAAGATGGGAAAACACTGATTAATTTGAATGATTTGACTTAAACTTGAAGTCAACAATTTAAAAACTGTTTGATAACTTTGATTATATGAAGCTACTTCTAACCTCGTTTGGGTTCAGAACCACGGACAGAGCCTCCGGTTTCTCTTTATTCTAGCTGAAAATTTATAAATTCACTTCAAAAAGCTTCTCTATGTTTGACATTTTAATGTAATTTTTTAGAGTATGCATGTGAAAAATATATAGATATAAATATAGAGATACATATATAGAGAGAGCAAGAGAGAGAGAGAAACATCCAAAAAGTGTTTTTGAATGCTTTGCCTATGACAGGTATTCATATTCAGTATTCAAATGTTTCATATTTCAGACCAGCAGAACACACAGGATGTTCTGGTCTGATGTGTCAAAACTCCACTCCCCAAAACACCACAACAAACAAGAAAATGTATTTTTAAATGGTTTGTTTTGGTCTTCCAAACACTTTAAGTTGATTTCTACATTCAAGCATTTTTTTGATGTTTACGCCATGTTTGCACTGCATGTGATTTGTATTTATTTGCGCGTGTCTAAATGTCAATCTGCCGTTTACGTATTTGCTATCAGTGCATCAAAATCTCACCCATTTAGCTTAAACTGGATCCAACCACCACTGCCACTGATAGAGAAATTAAAGGGTTGTACAATGCATCTATTCATGAAAAGGGCTCCAGTCGACGGCAATCATGTCATTTTGTGTGTACATGTGTGTTTATTTTCACACCACTTGTCTGTAGCTTCGCAGCTCAAGGCTAAACGCTGAATAGCGCGCATGAGCCTTCATCACCAGACAGCTCTGTAACCAATGGAAACGCAGAGAAGCTGACCTCGTCTACAAGGCCACCTCGCTCGCTCCAAAACTTCCCCAACCACAGTCGGTATGTGGGCAACACTATTTTAGAGATAATTTAACCAAAAAAAAATAAAAAATGGAATTGAGGTTTCTTTTGGAGAACTGCTAAATAAAAATTTATTTAGTTCATATTTAAGCGTCTGCCACAAGAAATGAGTAAAAAAAATGTAATGATTAAATAAAATATCATGATTTTCTGATTTAATGATGTCATAGCTGATATTCATTTATTTTATAAAGCAAAAAAACACACACAAAAAAAAAACAAGATACCACATAGTGGGAGCATATATGACCCTCCCATGTACGCAAAGCACCAATGCACCACCTGAACAGATTTTTTGTTTTGGGTGGGGGTCCGGAGGGGGTGGGGGGGCTTATTGTTGGACCCGATGAATAGTCCTGTTTCAGAGCTAAACAACAACAAGAAAATAGAATAGAATAGAATAGAATAGAATAGAATAGAATAGAATAGAATAGAATTTATTACCATTTGCACAAATGCATTATATTATAAGCGCATTGGGATTCTTGGGCTTTCCTGCAACTCAAAACATGGTAAAAATGTATAAAAATATTCACTGTAATAAAAAAATTGTAAAGCAAATATCAAATAAAATAGACACAATTACATTGAACTACTATAAATACATTTTCAAAGATATTGCAATACTAAAATTGAAAAAAAAAATCTGAAGCTCCTAAGTTGAACAATTTTTGAGTTATAAGCATTTTTGCATGTCCAGACACCCTCTTTTAAAAGTGGAGCCCCCTCCTCAAATACGGGTCTATTGTAGAACTGTTAGCTGGCTTAGTGTAGGTTGGACACATCTAATTCCTGCTACATTTCCTGTTGATCGGTGCAGCTCTTTCCGTGATATAGCTGACCAAAAATCACTGAGAAAAAAAAAAAACATAAAAAAACAATATGCCCCCCCCCCCCCCCTCACCCTTCGTGTGTGGGGGTAATGTAAAAATTACATTCAAACAAAATAAGTAAAGAGGTCACGAACCCTGTTAACGCACGACAGAGCTGTTTTTATGAAATAATAAGACTGAGTTTTAAGCTGTTAGTTCAGGTTCAAAAAGGTTCAACTTGTTCAGACATTTCCTCCTCTAATGAAGTCTTTGGGTGTCGGTGCAAATCCCGAGCACCTGTGTCAGTTCAGTGCAGCTCTACCATCAGCCTGTCTGAAAGTGTCACAGCGGCAGCAGCAGTGATACAGATGAACTTGACAAAACCCCCGCAAACTGAAACCTCCATTTTTCTCATAAGCTCTGATTTAATTTCTCAGTTTTTCCCACCCCAGATACTGAAGCCCAACACGTGACGGGGGGCCGGGGGGAACGGGACTGCTGCTGCTGCTGCTGGACTACAAGGCCACTAGGTCCATCTGATAATTGACTGTCAAATAAACGGCTGTTTTCTCTCCGACACCCACATCAATCTGTCTTCACTTACGGAGGCCCCAGCCAAGGCCTTCGCCACCCCCACACCCCTTCCCTCCCCCCCAGCGAGCAGTGCCATTCATCCATCTACCTCTTCCTCCCTCGTGCCCCTCCCTCTGTCCCCTACACCCAATTATCCATCCATCTATCTATTTATTGGCCCTGACCGTTTATCCCTCTCCCTTCTTCGCACTGTTCCATCATCACCACTTCTTCTGATGTGCTAACAGCTGTTTGACAGTAATGGCTCTAAAAGCAGAGCGGGGAGGGGGGGGGGGGGGGCAGTGTGTGTGTGTTTGTGTGATAGATAACCACAAGGCGTTTAGGCCTCAAGAGGTACACACACTTTCATCAGCTACACCTGATTGCCGATACACACTTGGAGGTGAATGAACGGCTGCATAAACACCCTCCAATCAATAGTGGGAATGTTTTGCAGCCTCCCAGCTGGGATGATATTAGAAGAGCAATTTCTAAGCAAACCTGATGCAAAACATTTTATATAAAAAAGGACAAAAACATGCTTTGTTGCTGTTTCTCTGTAACTGACAGGTATTAGTCAACAGGAAACAATTTTGCATCCATCTGCATCCCATTCATACAATAACGAAGGGCTATTCAACTGGCGGCCCGCAGGCTACATCAGGCCCTTTGGTGACCAAAATCTGGCCCGCCAATATGTTCATTAATCTCTTGAGCCCAAACTCCTGGTTTTCTACTTTCTACTTTCCTACTAAGTCTTTTTTAGTTAGACATAGATGTGTAATGTCTACAGAAATGTCAGAATCTTGGCATTTTTGAACCCCTAAGACACTTAAAAGTAAAAGCTGTTGAAGATAAAATTAGGCAGTACGTCAAACTAATACTTGAGTAAAAGTAAAAGTATCTCATAATATTACTTCGGTAAAAGTTAAAGTCTCCTCTAAGAATGTTACTTGAGTAAAAGTCTTCTTGAAATATGATTTTTTTTTTTTTGTATTTCTTACCTTAAAAGCAATTTTGAGAACAGTTTGGAAATAGAAAAACTGTAAAGAATTAATATATATTTTGTTTAAAATATACTGTTTGGTTCCCACATATCTTTAATATAAACAATCCAAAAGTAAAAAGTCATCCTGAAAAGTAACGGTATGTGAAAAGCTTTAAAAAAAGCACTTTGATCAGGCAAAGTTGCAGGAGGGGGGCAAAGTTTTAGACCATGTAATAATGTCATCCCCTCGTCATAAACATACCCAAAGTATTGAATATCCTGTGGTAGCCATGTGGAGATTGTTGGTACAAAGCTCCGCCTATTTACACAAAGCCCCTCCCTCGTAGTACTGTTGTGAAGACATGCTGAAATGGGAGTGTCTGAAATAGTAGGAAGTACTTAAAGAGTCAGTCTCAAGGTTTTAGATAAACTATGATGCAAAATCAAATTTATTTTGGATTTATGCAGCATTTCAACTAAAGGTAACATAGTTACTTGATTGTGGTACAGAACTGAAGTATGTGCCTGAAAAATGCATACCCCCAATCCCTCACACACCTAAATATGAACTCACTGAAAGTTTTGTAGGTTTGTAAGAAGTTCTTTAAATCTATGACAATTAAAAAGCAGGTATGACTAACACTGGGGGCTGGGTAAAAAATTTAATTTAATTGATCTTGAATCGATTTCATTTAAATTTGGGAAAATCGATTATAGGGCATGAGATGGATTTTTCCCCATGGCGTCTTGTGCGTGATGAAGCTGAGGCCCGTTTCTGTATTTTGTGTCACTCCTGGCTTGCTTGCCGTATGTTTACATCCGGTTGACCTTCAGTGCTAACATTAGCTTCTGGCCACAAGTTGTCTGGGTCAAAACAAAAGAAACTAAAGAATCACAGCCCCTTTTCCACTAGTGCCACTTAGTGTAGTGTCGTTACAGTCAGTGTTGGAACGGGTCAGTTCAGGTGCTTTTCCATTGATGTTCCAGTCCGGTTCCAGTGTGTTTTGGGCGGTTGGTGGAGGTGGTTTTTGGGTTTTTTGAAAAAATGTTGATGCACAAAATGAAAGATCGAAACACATGTGCCAAAAAATTAAAAACATTTGCTAAAAATTTGAATTAAAAGTGGATGGAAACACAACTAATGTCGCTGCTACAATTGAAAAAATGACTCCGTAAGTTGTTGTAAAGGCAGCTTTAAACGCAACCAGTGCCAATCATTGACAAATTGTGTTCTGACATCACAGTTTGGTGCTGACTGGGCCCACTTGGGACCACAATGGAGTAGGTCCTAAAAAAAGGTCTGGTTCCAAGAATATGGCCTAATGGAAATGGCTTGGAACTGTACCGAACCGTACCGACACTACACTAAGTGGCACTATTGGAAAAGGGGAATGACATCACCAGCTGACTCCGCAGAACCTAAAGATACCAGAGACCATAAAGACTTTTGTTTGTAAAGATTTATGCTCGTATGCAGTAGAGGAAAACGAAGCAGGCTTCGAACCAAAGCTATGGTAGGTAAGCATCTGACTGAAACTGTTCTCCACAGCATGAAATGTGTGAAAGATGACATTTTAACAAAATTGTTTTGTTTTGTTACCAATATTATTATTTTTAAACTTCAAGAAACATATTGATGAAATTCACAGTGATGAAATGTTGTAGTTGTATCGTTTTTAAATCTTTTGTTTTAATGAGTTTTATCAAACATAACAGAAGGTAACAAAAACATTATAATATACAATTTTCATACACTCAAAAGGAGTGGGCAGAAGTATACTTATATAAGCCCACCTCCTCTCCTGCAACCTTATTCCATCACTTCTTATTCATCAAGAAAATTATTAATTTCTTAAAAAAGAATGCATCCAACAACAGCGTCAATTTATTTTAATTTAAAACCTTTTAAACCGGTTTTGTTTCAAGATTAAATTGTCCCATTTACAAGTTTGCCATAAATCTTGTTGATGGTGAAGAGAAAAAATAACGTACATTTGTATTTTTGCAACAGAGTTGAACTGTTTTCATTATTTAAGAGCCGATCGAATCGAACTGAATCAAATCAAACCGTGGTTAATCAATTCAGACCTTTATGAATCAAAATAGAAAATTGGTCGCAATGACCGTCCCTAATTAACACTGGAACAAAGGTTTGACATATATAATAAAATAACATTTCCACTTCAGAGCTCTGATTTGCACCCCACCCTGTCTCGTCGCCTCTTCTCCTTATCAGCCTGAAACAACTCCTGACTTCAACACGTGGAGCTAAAAGCTGCTGTTGAATATCTGAGAAGGAGCTTTAAACTGTCCCCTCTCCCTCCATGTCCACTAATGCAGCTCTTAAAACTCACATCACCTCTTTGCTACTACATTCATTAGCTTATCGGGACAAGACAAAAGGTAATATTAACAGCTCCTACTGCACTCGAGGGCCAAGCTGAGGTGTCACATCAAGATAGCAGGTGTTATTATACGAGTCCCCCCCATCTTTGTCCACTGATACAAGTCTGTAAGCCTCTCATTGCTCTATCCTCTTTAGACAATACCCCTGTGATTCCTTCTCTTTTACCAGACAGTCTGTATTTACTGAGATATTCAGTGGTCATCCATTACATAAACCTCCCTAGGCTCAAAACCCACCAAACTTCCCCTTAACCCCTCTGTATCCTTATTACCTTATCTGCAGAAGACAAAGGAAAGCAGAGGTCTGACTGACTGACTTTGCTGGCTTCTGGATTAGCTCTATATGGCTAACGCGGCTCCCACGGGCCAAGGTGAGGTCTGTCTTAATGTAGCAGCTTTGGGGCAGAAAGCTGCCTAATTTCTGCTCCTATCTCTACTAGCAGGGCTTCAGGAAGGCTCCCGACGAGCCACACTGAGCTGCAGCTAAGACAAAGTAGTGCAAGGTTAATCCAAGCAGTGGGGGGAGTCAGACGGTGTTAGAGAACATTCAAATGAGGGGGGCTGGAACACACCTGTTTAAAACTGCAGACAGGGTGATCTTATGTTGTTTGTGTGGCAGACTTTCAAAGAGTTCAAATAAAAAATGTTGTACAAAAATACACAAAACTTATTTGCTTTATGTATGCGAAAATGTGTCACGCATCAAATGTGATACCCTGCATGATGCTCTGTATTACAGCTGGTAAACCTTTTAGTAATAACACTTTGTTAGGTTTTGGTTTAGCAGCTTTTTAAACAGATATGTAGTTTGTTAGTTGGGTCAGATCTTCCTAAACATGCATTTTCTATCTAAATGTGTCTCACAAACTTATTAACAAGGTGGAACTTGACATAAAGTGTCAATTGGTATATGTCTGTCTTTGTGCAGATGTTAGCGTGTATGCACAAACCATTGTATTAGAGATTTTGTCAATGGTTTTCAAGGTATTTTATTTGTACTGTTGAGGAATTAAAAGAAAATGGCAGTTTTATATTATCAATCATCATAAATTACCTTGATTTTTGACCCTTTTGATGCACAAATCCAGTGGTGGGCAGCACTGATCTAAAAATTAGTTCCACTAGCCCTGAAACACTAACTCAAATATTTAGGTCCCTTAATTCTAAAGCATTAATGTACTTAAGGTTTTAGCAAAAGCTAATTCTAAAGCACTAAAATAACCCAATCAACTCATGAACATTCTTCAACAGACAACATTAGTCACATGTTGCCATGTTGCTCTCTTAATACTCATCATTGACATTCCACAGCTCTAATTGTGTTCATATATTGTCACCTGATAGATAAGCGACACACATATGAACAAAATGAGTGACAGCTTTCACCAACAGCTGTTAACATTAACAATCATTAACATTTAGTGCTTCTAAATTTAGCACTAAATTAGTGCTAATCCACTAATACATTTTAAAATTAGCAAAAGCCCTAAAGCACCAGAATGAGTACTAAGTTAAAAGAGATTCTATGTCTATTTATAAGTACAGTGGGGAGAACAAGTATTTGAAGGAGGTTGTTGGACAAAATCTCACCATACATGGCCCCGTCCATCCTTCCCACAATACGGTGCAGTCGTCCTGTCCCCTTTGCAGAAAAGCATCCCCAAAGAATGATGTTTCCACC
>JAUBOC010000103.1:1849149-1861952 GCA_032275365.1 Anablepsoides cearensis | reverse complement strand
CAGCAACCCCGTCCCAAGATGGCCGCCGTGTGAGGACGTCGGTCTCCATTGGCCAACAGCGGGTATGACTTATCTAGACTTTATATATATATCTATGGTTGGAACCATCCTGCCTCTGGTTCTGTCAGAGGAAACCTTGTGGGGCTTCAGCCTGCACCTCCTCTGTGCCACCAGAAGGGGGCAGTACGATAGCAGCACCGAGAAGTTGTTGGACCGATGTCCTCAGGTCATTATCGCTTACGCCAACCACCACTTGCATAACAAGCACATGGTGTGTGTTCACTGAACACGGCAGGGAAACATGGGGACTATTTTATTGTTTATTTTAGTTTTGTACATGTGCTTGCTTTCTGTCTGGTTTTTACAGGCTCTTTGGTGACAGAAGCTGCTCCCTGAGCTATGTGACTGAACGAGAGCAGCAGCCAGGTCAAAAGGTGAGAAATTAAGACTCAATGGTTAAAATAAAAACTTTCTTCTTTGATCCCAACTGACGTTTGTTACACCCTGGACAAGTCACGAGTCAATCAGGGCCACAGGAAAAACAAGCCAAACAAACAACCGTTCACGCTCTTACACTTACCAACAATTTAGAGTTACCAATTAACCTACCATTTATGTTTGTGGTCTGTGGGAAGAAACTGGAATATCCAGAGAAAGCCCAGCATCAGTGTAAACAAATTGCAGAACCAAACTTGTTTGACAGCCTCATCAAGGTTTTCCATTAAACGGCTTTGCTTACGAAGTTTAAAGGAATCTTCAATGGGGAAACCAGTAGAGAGATTTATACAGTACTGTGCACACACCTAACAATCAATGCATTCTAAATCCTGTTTGCATTTTTGTAAGTATTTCTGTTAGAAACAATAAATATTCAACTGTGTAAAAGAGGAGTAAATACAGTCTATTATGAATAATAGAATTTAAGAACATAGGGTAATTTCCCATATGTCTTACAGCCACACAATCTCAACATCATCACTTCTCTTGCTAAGAGTTTTAACTTGATGTGTTTGAAACTAATGAATTTCACTTCACTGAAATTAATTACATTCAGCAGAAAATAACTCATGTCGATTTTTAGGACTATTTATTCTTTCTACTCACAGTTCACTGCAAATGGATGTGTGTGGCATTTAAATATTTCAGTAACTCCCTCTCATGGAGAGAGTTTGGGTGGAAGAATACTATAATATTTCATTACACCAGCACAAAGAAAATACCAAGATACAAGATGTTGGAGGAAATGTGGTGAAGACAGAGCTGGTCCCTTCCATGAGTTCTGGGATTGCACCAACACAGTGCCCTATTGGCAGGATTTAAAGAATTGCTTTGATAAAGTGCTGGGTGTGAGCACTCCATTTACATTTGAATTTATGTACATGGTAAGAGGGATGGATGGGTTAACAAGATATGCTGATAAATATATGTATAGAATCATGTTGGTAGCTAGCAAAAAAAATCCATTACTGGGAAGTGGTTGAAGGAGGAAGAGTCTAAAAGGGAAGATTGGGTTGAAATAGTGTAAGATAAATGATGGAAAGGGCCCGACCTTTTGCTTCATATTAGAATCTGGCAAATTTAAGAAGTATTGGAAAAATTGGCAGGATGTTATATCACCATTGAGATCAGATTTTGTTGAATAATTTTGGGTATGGGGGTACTATTACAGGGCTAAAGAATGTATATAGTTTAAATGTAGGGAAATCTCTGGGAGAAGACCTTGGAGAGAAGAGGGGACAAGATAACCTAAATTTGCATTGGAAAGTGTTTGGGAGGGAAGCAAAGGTTTTGTCCAAAAAATATAGATGATGTACAGATTCTCAGGGTTGATGTTCATTGTTATGTTCAATGAAAAAGAAAAAATGGGAATGTTTTTGAAATAACACAAAAATAAAATAAAATATTTCAATAACTGTAACAAGTTTTTATTAGCTGTAATGTATTTGTAGTTCCTGTTTGTGTATTATTTAGGTTGCATGTCCATTTGGCCTCTGGTTTTTCAGGTTATTACAACACCAACTAATGCTTTGTTACTTTTTCTGTTGCTGTAGGAGGAGCAATTCTTAACCTTGAATTACTGTGTGACCACAGACAACTCACCTGTCTGTGCTGAGAGGTAGAGGAAAAAACACGTTTCATCATGGACACGATCCTGGGTTGTATCATTTTTCTTGGATGCATTCATGCGACGTCAACACAAAGTAAATATTCACTAATATTTATAAAAAAAAATGTATAAATTAAATGTTTTTTTTTCAGCATTAGTTTTTAAAGGGTTATGTGGTTTTACATGCTTTTTATATTTCTCCAAAAACTAACTGCCTAAAAGAATTGAAATGTAAATTTTTCAAGAACAAATAAATGATTTAAGACACAGATATTAAATATAAAAACATAGAATTCTGACTAAATCTATTCCAAAATTTTGATAAAAAAAACGATTAAAGTAAAATCTACAAAGTGCATTAAGTAGGCATACATGTCAACCCTTTTGGACGTTTACCTGTATAATGAGCATCAAAAATCCGTAATTTTTGCAAAAACAAAAATCATATTAATCACATTGGTGGGGATGGGGGGTTGCAGGCGGACTGTCGGCTGCAGCAAAATCAGAAGTGAGGGAGGATGGAAATTTATTTGATATTTGATGTCATTGTTTTTTTAATGTCCTACAGGCTCTGACATGTTAATAAAATTTGAAACTGAGTTTGTGAAAAAATTCATAAAATATGAAAAAATCTGTGAGATTGCTCTACACGTCCGTATACCTGCAAAATGATGGAAAATCCGTGTAAATTACAGACAATCCATACAAGTTGACGTATATGGGTAGGATAAAGTAGTGGTTTCCAAATCTTTCAGCTTTTGACCGACAAAACACCAGCAGCAGAGACCTGTGACCCCAGCTGTTGTTGGTTGATAAACATTGTTTTCACGTCAAATAATTAGGAGCAAAGTAACAATATGTATTACTCTCTTTTTGTCTATTTTAGGTACACTAACTTTACTCTTTTGTAACAAAAAAGGCAAAAAAGTGTTGTTAGTTGTAATTTTTTAGTGTAATTAATTCAGAAAATCTTTTCGGCACCCCACTGTGGGTCCTACCACTAGGACATGCCTGGAACACCTCTAAAGGGAAGCGTCCAGGAGGTATCCTGTTCAAATGTCTGAACCCTATCGCTGAAGGGCTTATACTCCATCTGAAGCTGAACAGTTGACTGTGGTCACATGGTTGTTTGACGTTTGTTTCAGCACACATCTTTCATAGCCCCTGTGACACACTGCGCCAAGAACCCCTCCTGCTGTGGTACATGTTTTTGCATGGGGTTTTCAACACTCCAGAAAAAAAGGCTGATACCCAGTGTTATCTGTCCACTAAACTGTCCCAGTTAAAGCTTTTGGCTTTTGGAAGCAAGTAGTTGGCACATGGTAAGTTCTCATACAGAGGGTGGTGAAAAGTTCTCAACACAGGTTGTGACAAGAAGGGGTGGAAGACTCGAAGCTGCAAACAACCTTATCCAGATTCACAAAACAGATGTAGACAAGAGAGGCAAACTCCCCTATTTCAGCAGCCCTTGTTCTTTGTCAGCAGGTCCGTTTTCTTTGAGTTCAGTTGGAAAGGTAAAGATGACAGCCTCACAAAATCCAGAGCCTTCAGTATCTCAGGGCAAATCTCGTCCACTCCTGGTGCTCTGCCACCGAAGAGCTACCTTGGTGATCTCTGCCATGGTAATGGACTCATCCTCCTGAATCTTCAAACTCTGCCACCTCAAAGGTGGACATCGAGTGTTCCTTCCACCACTCAACAATACTCTCAGTCCAGGTCAACAGTTCCCCACCCAAACGAAGCACAGCCTGGGACAGCAAATGCTTTGCTTTTCGGAGTCTTTGCCAGAACCTCTTTGAGGCCAAGAAAAAGTTCTTCTCCATGGTCTCTCCAAATTCCTCCCATTCCTGAATTATGCATCCACAACCAATGAAGCTGCAGTCCTTCTGGCCACCATGTACTGTCAGTTGTTTCAGGAGTCCTCTGGAAGCCAAGCACTGAAAGCCTTCTTCAGCTTGACAGCCTCCATGGGTCCTTTGGTTGCTGTCCCAGCAGGCACAGATGACCTTCAGGCCACAGCTGGAAGCTGAATTTGCAATGAAGGCCCTGATCATGGCCTATTCTGATTCCATGTCTTAAACCTCCCCCAGGAAATGTGAAAAAGTCTCCTGGAGGTGAGAGTTGAAGATTGCGTGGACAGAGGGGCTCCACCAGACATTACCATTTCACCTTCACTACGCGTTTGGGTCTACAAGGTTTGTCTGGCAGCCTCCCTCACCTGATCCAACACACCACTAGGTGGTGATCAGTTAACAAATCTGCTCCTCTCTTCACCCGACATAGGGCTGCAGGTCAGATGGCATGATTGCAAAATCGATCGACCTGTGGCCTAAGGTGGTCTGGTACAAAGTACAACACACTTATGCTCAAACAAGGTGTTTGTTAGTACAATAACAGAACACCATTCAGGTTCAAATCAGGAGGCCTTCCTCCCTATCACCCCATTATTGCTTACTTAGGCATTGACGCCACTCAGAAGAACAAGGAAAACACCAGAGAGCATCCCTTCCAGAATACCATCCAAAGACTCCAAAAAGGCCAGGTAATCTGAACTGATGTTTGGTGCGTAGACACAAAAACAGGCAGAACCCGAAGCCGCAGAGAGTCAACAATCACCAGGGCAAACTCCAAAAGAGAGGAATACAGCCGGGGCCTTGGGATTATCCCCAAACATGCCCAACGCTTACTCCCGGAGCAGAAGTGTCCAGCTCCTCTCCAGGACTTGGGAGTTTTTTAAACTTAAACTTAAAATGTAAGCTGGTTAAGTAAAAAAAACTCAAAATTATAAAAAATTAGGTAGTTGTAAAAAGTGTCAAAAAGTTTGATAATCATTACTTTTACTTTTGTTTATTTTTTAGGACACAGTAGATAAAAGAGAAATGTGACATATTTTGAATACAGATGACAAATTCAAGAAATCTGAGACATATTCATAAAATTTCAAAAAAATTAACATTTACATTTAAATATGGTTCTAACAATGCCTATTGTAACTATTACACCAGCAGGCACAATGCCACCAACAACTACAGATTCACCAACAGCAGCAACTACAAATACAACAGTATCCCCAACAACACCAAGTAATACTACAACTGATGCTCAAGTGAGCTCTTCAACTGCAGCCCTAACCCTATCACCGACTGTTATTACAACTGCAACAACACTACCACCAACTTCAACAACACTACCTACTACAGCTACTAATACAACTGCAACAACACTACCACCAACTACTACTACAACACCACCACCAACTACTACAACAACACAAACACCAACAAGTACTACAACAACACTACCACCAACTACTACAACACAAACACCAACAACTACAACACTACCACCAACAACTACTACAACAACACTACCACCAACAACTACTACAACAACACTACCACCAACAACTACTACAACAACACTACCACCAACAACTACTACAACAACACTACCACCAACTACTACAACACCAACACCAACAACTACTACAACACCAACACCAACAACTACTACAACACCAACACCAACAACTACTACAACACTAACACCAACACCAACAACCACTACAACAACACAAACACCAACAACCACTACAACAACACAAACACCAACACCAACTACCACAACAACACAAACACCAACACCAACTACCACAACAACACAAACACCAACACCAACTACTACAACAACACTAACACCAACTACTACAACACCAACAACTACTACAACAACACCAACAACAACACAAACACCAACTACAACACAAACACCAACAACTACTACAACAACACTACCTACAACTAGTACTACAACTGCAGCTACACCACCACCACTACCACCAACAACACCACCACCACCTCAGACAACAGCCAAAGGTACGTCTTGTGTTTGTTGTTTTATTTAGACAATGACCAAAATTGGGCTCCATTAAAATGTGACAATATTAGTGTTTTTTCTATATGCCTCATTTAGTGAAAGAACTGCTTTGGAAACATTGTAGAAAGTGTTTAAATTCCAGTTTTTGAAACTTTAAAATTTTTTTATTAGCACACACAATGTATTGCTTTTTTATATGCGTTTTCTTGCAGGTTTGCAATATCAAGCCTACTTACAGATAGGAGTAACATCTGTTGGGGAGGTCAGCAACGGAACTCTCATTAAGCTTATTACAGAGGTATGTAATTTTCCAGCTATTCTTTAGGTAAAATCGACATAAAGAAAATAAAACATCTATTGTCTTTTTCTCTCCATTTAGGTTTTCAGAACCACAATTCTAAATGGAACTGCCCACACACTTGATGTACAAAAAATACAAAGACTGACAGGCAACTGATAAGATCACGCCTGAAACTCAACAGTTTAACAGTGTTGATGGTTCTGATTAAAGTCTGGTAATAGGTCATTTTACCAGTTTTGTGTTCTCACATATTTAACACAACAACACATCATTTCAGTTGACTGACTGTGCTCAGTATCTCTGAATCGTTTAGGTAGACTCAAGAGGATACATTTTCAGCCTGACATTCCTCTGCTAGATTATTTAGCATAAATAAAAGAACTACCTTAAGTACCATTTTCCTTTTGTAATTTCCCAAAAAACATGTACCCATTTACATTTATCTTAGAGGTCTGTTAGAGACCTACGTAAAGTTTTTGTTTTTCCTCATTCAATGAACTGGAAAAGTATGGAATTAGGGGAGTGGTGCTAAACTGGCTAAGAAGTTATAATCAAAATAGGAAACAGTTTGTTCAAATCGGTGATCACACATCATTATTAAAAAACATAACTTGTGGGGTCCCGCAGGGCTCAGTATTGGGACCAAAATGATTCATTCTATGTAAGTGATATGTGCAGAGTATCAGAATTGTGCAAATATATTTTATTTGTTGATGATACTAACCTCTTTTGTTTTGGGAATAATCTCCAGCAACTTTTAGAGAAAGTCATTACAGAAATGAAAAATTAAACATTGGTGGGATTTAAATAAATTGTCATTAAATTTAAATAAAACTAAATTTCTGGTATTCGGAAATAAAATAATACCTACAAAAACACAAATAAAAATAATGATTGAAAGTATTGAGATAGAAACAACAAAAGAAGTTAAAATTCTGGGTGTAGTATTGGATCATAAAATCTGCTGGAAACCACAAATTATTCAAATAAGAAGAAAATTGGCAAAAAGTTGTGCAATACTCTAGAAAGCTCAGCACATACTGGACCATAAAGCATTGTTGATTCCGTATGCATCACTTGTATTACCATATCTGTCTTATTGTGTGGAATTTTGGGGTAACACATACAAAAGCAACCTACAGCCACTTTGCAAGCTACAAAGGAAAGCAGTCAGGATCAGTCATAAAGTGGGGTTTAGGGAGCAAACAAACACACTTTTTGTAAAGTCAAAAAAAATTAATTTTTATGATTTGGTTGAATTTAAAACAGCACAATTTATGTTCAAAGCAAGTAATAAAGAACTTCCAGAAAATCTTCAGAACTGTGATAGATTGGGTGGCTATAAATTAAGAGGAAAGTTCAAATTTAAAAAACAGTGTCTGAACCACAAGAAGAACTGTGTGTGGTGTGGATTTATGGAATGGGTTAAATGCTGAACTGAAGCAATGTAAAAATAGAAATCAGTTTAAAAAAATACAAAAAAATATTCTGAGTTGTTTTTTGGTTGATGTTGATGGTATTTAGAGATGAAGTGAAACCCTGGGGTGTTAAATAAGCTATTATTGTTAATTTCAGCTGTAAATGAGATAGCTGTGTATGTGTATGTAAAACCAGAAGGTTCACAACAATAAAAGTCAAGACTATATACATTTTTTTGAAGAGTAAGAAAGGGGTAGGAAAATATAAGTCTTTTCCTCAACCTACTCCTTTTCAATACAGATGGTCTTGTAAGCTGCTTAATACACATATTCATGTATGTGTATATAGATATATACGCATTTTTGTTTGTTTGTTTTATCTGTTTTGAAATAAAGATATTTTCATTCATTCATTCTTTGAAAATACACATGCTAAACTTGGCTAAAACAAATTTAAAACACCACACCTTTCACAACGCATCAATTAGGTGTCAACAACCCCAGCCAGTGTTTCATGCCAAGAGCATGAGTAAAGGACCTGGGCGCAGCTTTCACACTAAAAGTTGGCGTAGGTACAAGTTTAGGAAATTGAGCCGCACCAAAAAATTCAAATGTGTAAAACCGTGCGGACTAGGGGTGTAACGATACATCGATCTATATGGATATATCGATTTGAATGGTTCATGATTCAGTTATATCGAGGCAAAATGAAAATATCGATCTATATCGTCATCATATTCTTGATGTGAATCAATATCATATGCCAATCTAACACATCATTGTGTTAGATGGGCAGCTGATATCGCATTATATCGATCGCAGACTTGTGAATTGAATCGAAATTGTATCGTGACAGACTTCGTGATATCGAAAAACATCGAATCGTCATCTAAATAATATTGTATCGTGATAAAGCTGGTGATTTACACCCCTAGTGCGCATACGTTTCTGCGCACCTTTCCTTTATACATCCCAATGAAAGTAGAACTGAGCGCACCTGAGACTCCTCCCCTGATATGCCTCCATTTAAATATTTAAAATAGATGTAAATGTGTCCATTGAGAGAGATTCTCCTCAGATTGTCCTCTCTGTGGGATCAGAAATGATTTTTAGATGCAGGAAAAATATACATTAAATAGAGAATGAGAGAGAAAACTATCTTAAATAAGTAGTGCGCTGTAAAAATGTGTTGGTGTGTGTGTGTTGGTGTGTGAAGCTGCTGTCTTCAGCGGCACATGAGGCTGAGACACATTTCCACCTTTACACGTCTTAAATAACCTTTAGATTTTAGGAATTTTACCGTTTTAATTATCTCTCGGGTGTTTTCGACTAAATTTTGAGGTGTGTTTAAATGTTGATTCTGTACAGCACTTTGGTCTGCTGTGGTGCATAAAGTGCTTTTTAAAATTGGATTGGAAATGTTCAAATGTTACAGATAAAGTGTTTATGAATAAACATAATTTGGCTTATGCTTTGTTCTTTAATACAAACTTTCAGAAACTTTATTTAACATTTGATTAAAAAAAAATAAAATAAAATACAATAACTTTAATTTTAAAATCATACCAAAACATTAAAAATGGCACAACCTTGCCGTTTTTTCTACAGATGTCTAAAAAGACAGAGGTATATTACAATTTTGTTTAACTGAAGGTTATTTGAGGACATGTGCTGAGGGTGTGGAACTTTTGAGGTTTCAGTTTTGCTGGAATGTTTTATGGAATGACACACGTCTTTGTCAACTACTGTAAACAGCTAGTCGAATAAAATCTCGTTTACAATATAAAATCATTCTAAATCTATTTGTTATAGCACATGAAACGCTTTTGAATGTTAAACAGCTAAATGATTCAAATCCAGCAGGCTCACAGCTTCCAGCAGCACAAACATGATGTAAAGTCTTCATTGGGGCCTCCTTTTTGTAACCGAGTCACAACCTCTGTGCCGGTCTCTCGGTTTTTGTTCGTCCAGGGCGTCCAGCAAGGCTCTGTTCAGCAGACCCAACAGCTCCGGAGCCTCCTCCACCCCTCTTGGCAGGAAGAGCTCCAGAGAGCCAGCTGAAGTGTGGGGCAGTTTGATGTTGGCAGAGTTTGGGTCCTGAAATAAAAAAAAATCAAAATGAGAAAAAACAGGACACAGATAATGTATTTACCTCTAGCTAAAAGCAGAGGTGTCAGTAAAAATCATACTTTTTACTTCTTTTCTCTAAAGGCATTAGGGTACCACTTTGACAATAAGGCTCCCCTTATAGATGGCTTATAAATAGTTTATGGATAGATTACTAATTAATCTGTAAACACTTAATAAATTCTTATAGTGTAATACAATAAGATTCCCTTTGATAGTTGTGGATATGTATATTGCAGTAAAATAGTACAATGAATGTAAAATATGTGTTTCCAATACATTATTGTGTTTACAAGGTAGAAACCTGGTCTGACATGGTTAATATACCTTTAGATGTAATATGTACATGAACGGATTTGGCTCACCAGACAGTTTGTTCTTGTCCTTAATGCATAATAAACACTTAAAGATTTATAAAGTGTTTATAGATAAATTAATAAACTATTTATAAGCCATCTATAAGGGGAGCCTTATTGTAAAGTGATACCAGCAGTAGTTCCTTTTTTTTGGCTGTGTTTGTGTAGTCTTTTGTTCCGCCGACACACTGTAAAATTACACACTACACCTTGATACAGTAGATGCTGCTATGTGGCTTTAAACCGGTTGCAAGGAGAGGAATTTTACCCTAGTGTTGCCTTATATCAGGTCTATTGTTTCTCTTTGCTTAGATCATGATCAGTCCTAATTGTAATATGGACTTGTCTCATTTAGGACCAAATTTAGAGCATTTTGGACTTTTATTTCCTTTGTTCTATGAATAGATTTCATAAACTTTGATAAATTGTTCTTTAGAAAAGTAAAGAAAAAGTATTTACCACTAGTTAGAAGACAATGACAGGACGAGAAAGATGTTTTTTTCACTCAGGTAAAAACATTTTAAACAAAAAAGTAGAGTTCTACGGGTGCAGTAATAAAAGATTTATTGGGTGTAAAGCCTTTCTTTCCTTTCCTTTTTGACTTCCTTGTACAAAGCATTCATTTTAATCTTACACTGGTACCACTCCCTGATAGAAAGAATATGCAAATATGCAGGCTCTGACGTTTTCCCCTGGTTTGTGCATTGTTGAAGTCAAAAAGGTGTTAATGTAGGTTCTTAAGAGAAAAACATGTTTTCAGTTTTATTCTTGTCTAAATACTAGGAACTCTTTGACCAATAACACATTTTATAAACCTATAGAAGTTAATGAATAAAATGCAGAAATCTTGGTTTATGCAGGTAAATGTTTAAAAATAGAAACTGTTTAGATGTCGCAGTTAGCGCTGACCCAAATTTGTGACATGAAAAACAGGTTTATTAAGGAAGCAACAGTTTAAACTAAGAGGCAAAAGCCTCAGTTTAACCTTGCTGGAAGAAATTCATATACATGACAGATACCAACCTGGGTGTAAAAACGCAGGGAGATCTGTTTGGGGAACCCGAGGGGAGGCAGGTGATCATCTCCTGTGATGAAGATCAGGAGGTCTTCAAAGGAAAAATGTGTTTGACCATCTGATTGAACACAAGAAAACACATCGATCAGAACAGTTCAACCTCATCCTCTGTCTTTATCTGTCATAAGGAGGTCAGTCTGCTTCTGTTGGTGCTTACCCCTGATGAACATGAGGACCGTTTCCCAGTGTGAGGCCGTGGCCTCCTCGCCTGCCCTCAGCTCAGAGTCAGCGTGGCTGTAGCAGATAGTGAAAAGCTCTTTGAACTCTTCCAGCGTCAGAGGTCGCTGCTCTTTCCCGGTCATCACTGGTAGAAACGTCTCCCAGTGACACTTCACCAGATCCCACAATCCTCCACAGCTGTTCAGACCCTCAGTGAACTGGGAGATCATGCTGGCCACCCTGAAGTCCAGGAGAGATAAAAAAACTGATGCTGCAGCTATAAAAACACATAATGCATAAACTCATTTATAACCCACAAAAAGGCCTCACCTGTGGAATATGTAGTGTTTTACCAAACGAGCATATATGGTTGATATTTCATAGGAACAGGCTGAATAGATTCCAGGGATCCCACAATGTGACACCCAGTCACACAAACTGGGAGATAACTCTTTTACATCGCTACAACTGTGCAGCTGTAGGAAGAGCAGACAATTAAAAAAAGAAAAAGATTTTTAGTAAATCTAATAACTGTTCTGTGCAAAAGCAAAAGATTTTACGTCATGGTTGTGTGTGTGCCACCTCTCGCAATCGCATTTGTGCTTCAGGATCCACAATGTCCCTCCAGCTGAAGTTCTTCAAAGATGGATTTTGGCAACACACAAACTGTGGTAATAAATATGAAAAATACAACCACACACTGATGTTAATTTACATTTCTGCACCGTAACAAGACTTTTTACAGTGGTTTATTATCACATGGCTTTTATATGTTTTGGTTTGGCTGATTTAGAGTTTTTGGTAAGGTCTATTCAGGGGTGCTGGAGAGGAGGGTCTATTGCATAGTCAAATCTCGGATTCAGTGTAGTTTTTGTCCCGTTTGTGGAACATTGGACCAGCTCTACACCCTCAGCAGGGTCCTGGAGGGTGCATGGGAGTTCTCTCAACCAGTCTACATGGGTTTTGTGGACTTGGAGAAGGCGTTCACGTCCCTTGGGGACTCCTGTAGGGGGTACTCCTGGAGTATGGGGTACCAGGCCCGTTGATAAGGGCTATTATTACCTGGTGTCGGAGCTTAGTCCGCATTGCCGGTAGTAAGTCAGGCTCGTTTGTGGTGAGAGTTGAACTTCTCCAATGTTGTCCTTTGTCACAGATTCTGTTCATAACTTTTATGGACAGAATTTCAAGGCGCAGCCGAGGCGTTGAGGGGATCCGATTCTGCTTGCCCTTCGGAGGAGCTGCACGCTTTCTGCTCAGCTCCCGAACCTACCCCCCCCCCTCCCCCCTTCCTGCTTTGCAGCTTGCTTTTGAGCCATTCTTTGTCTATCTTCTGTAAAGAAAGAAAGAAAAGGAGCTATGGATCTGGTCACCTGGTCTCTGAATG
>JAUBOC010000103.1:1810280-1824523 GCA_032275365.1 Anablepsoides cearensis | reverse complement strand
CCTGCAGAAGGGGGGGTGGTCTCTCTCTCTCTCTCTCTCTCTCTCTCTCTCTCTCTCTCTCCCTCTGCAGATCTCAGCCGGGGGGTGTCCACACGTACGCTTCCCGGTGTCCTCCACCGACTGAACCTTTGCAAAGCAGCTTTCAGAAACGGAGCAGAGCTGCTCACACCCATGGGGGAGGTCATGGGGGGGTGTTAGAGTCCACTCAGTAAACCCCTTTTAGTGAGCAGCAGCAGCCTTCTGGAGCCCCTGAGTCTGACAGACACTCTGCAAACCTCTCAAGGTAAGACTGATCTTTACAGTGGATTTTATAACATGAATGAAAGACAAGTTTAAAAATTGCAAGTTTAATGTTTAATGTTGCACTTTTCACTCAAATTGTCAGAATGTTTGACTGAATGAATTAGAAGCAAACAATTCTTTACTTTTAGACTTAAAAATATATATAAAACCTGATAAATACACTTTTTAAATATTAGATCAGGGGTTCTCAAACATTTTGGGTCTGGGGGCTCCTTACAAGAATAAAACATGCAGGGACCCCCTCATAAAACCCAAGCTGTTTTTAAAATCCTTTAAACCCCTAATTTAATGTTATTTTTTTTGTTTGGTTGAGTATTTTTGTTTTATTAGTGCATTGTTCCACATATGCATTCTTTTAAATAAAAAAGCAACTTATTAATTTCTTGAAATTTTTTGAGGACCCCCAAGATATGACTCGCCGAACACTGGGGGTCCTCGGACCCAAGTTTGAGAACCTCTGCATTAGGTGACACTTGGAGGGTTTTGTTCATTTATTTATTTTACCTCATTGCTGCAATATGTATTTCTGCTGCGATAAAACACCATTATACATGCAATAAATATTTTATTGCATATTGTTTTATCTTTTTCTGGTTTGAGTTATCAAATAAAGGAGTTTTCAGGGTGAAAATGATCCATGAAAATGATCAAATTTGATATTTTTTTAAGACAGAAGATAAGGAAATGCATCATATTGTGTGGTCAATATTGTGCTGCTGATGTACTTCTTACTTTTTGAAGTTTTACTATTAAGATGATAACTAACAAAGTAATGAGAATATGTTATATGAGACCAGAAAATGACAAACATCCAAATGAATTCCCTTTTTTGAGGTAAAAAATAATCCAAACTAAAGAAGAGCTGCTGCTGCAGATGCAGGTGGTAGTTTGTTTGACCTCTCAGCTGCAAGCCCGGCCATGCTTGATGTGAGACGCTGATGTGAGGAAAGGCCTATAGCTTCTTCAAGTTTTCACTGTTACAACCTGCCTCTGGCAACCGTCTGCGCTCACAGAAACACTCAGACACAAATGTTGCAAATTGTGTGGATTATGTGGATTACAAACTAGAATGGATTCCCAAACGTTTGCTGAGAAAAAGAAACAGAGCATTCATGGAAAAAAAAGTAAAAAACAAAATTAAAAAAGGTGACCGGTGAAGAGTTGGGAGAAAGTCAACATAAAAAAAACTCTCTTTTCTACAACAGACAACAATCACTGAACTCCTTTGCTGTTCTGTGTCTGGATGGTTTTTGGAACCCCCAGGTAAACGTGTCTGCAGACAGCTTCAGACATGTTCTTATGACAAGCTCCTAACCGCAGGCAGAAAATGATATTTCCCCTAAATCTTGTGGTACTTTTCTCAGCTGAGCAATGCAATTATATGCATTATTGACTATACCAATTATATAATTTCCTTTTATACATTTAGTTTTACTTAGTTATTTGAAGCTCAAAGAAAACAAGCATGCTGTGATTGACAAACCTATTAGCCAGTTGGGAGGGTGTGTAGGCGGGACTTTTAAACTGACGAGGAAGCTCAACATCCTGAGTGAGCAGACTGGCTCCAAAAAGACAACATGGCTGCTCAAAAACAAACAAACAAACAAAATAAAAGAACAGTTATTTTGATTTTAGTTTTGCCCTGGATTTTTTAATTAAGGTTAATGGTTTTAAGCAACAATTAAAAATGGGTTTTGTATTGTATTAGGTTGAGCTCCCTGCAAACTAAAGAAGATGGATGGATGGATGGATGGATGGATGGATGGATGGATGGATGGATGAATGGATGGATGGATGGATGGATGGATGGATGGATGGATGGATGGATGGATTTTGTGTTTAGTTTGTTTTTTATTAGACACTCACTGTTTGTATGGCATGGTATGAGGGTCAAAATTAAGACTATTGCACAACCAGCGGTTGCTAAATCCTTGTAGCAGGAGGCTATCTATTCCCAAGCCAGCTACTGATCTGATTAATCATGAGAAATATATGTATATGACATTATAAACTATAATTCAATATAGAGAAGCCTAATTTAATACCGTGTGAAAAACTGTAAAAAGCCCCAACTTGATAGTTCTGGCTTTTCTCGTAATTCGGCTAAAGAGAAGAAAAAAACACAGCCGTAAACCAATTAAAAAGTGCAAACACAGATGCTAAATCAGGTGGTAACTAAAACGGTCTGCTTCACAGTAATATGTTTTGTTTAATATTAATGCTTGACATAATTTTGAACATTAGATTCTGTCTAAGGAACACCTGTCAGTGCATGTCGCTTATAGGTTTTGTATTATGTCAACCATTTTTGTTAAGAAAGTTTTCTTTATTCAAAATAGTTTGTATCTAATAAAGTAGGTGAGCAGCCTAGGCATGCAAGTCCCTAGCCTTTCCAATGCTAACGCCAGTGTGGCTGCACGATCCGTAATGTTTTTAGCATGTAGCATTTCGCTAAACTGATGACAGAATTCATTCGATTTCAGTCTTTCATCACCTGCAATGTTTCGTAGAAAAGGCAACGTTTGCAACAGCTGTGGATTTTTATTCCAGGAAAAAAATAAAACGAAGGTAAGATGAGTTATAACATGATTGTCTAGAAAATAGTTAGCAAGTTATTATAAATAAATATGTACGCATCGCAAATCTATATTTTATTAATCAAAATGCATACAATATTAAAACTGTTTTCAGAATATAATGTAACACACATTATAATCAAGTATAGAAATAAGTATTTTCAGTGTTTTTTTCCTAAATCCAGCACATTACAGAAGTATATAGCACACAAATGAGCTGACAGTACGGATCGGGCTACCGGGATGGATCGGCCACAGCCAGCTTATCCATGCTAGTTGCTAGCCTCTCCAATGCTAACACAAATTAATAGCCTCCTTGTCATTTGCCAGTGCCGGCCTCTCAGTTAGCAGTGCCGGCCTATCATTAATCAGATCAATAGCTGGTTTAAGAATAGATATTTGCTACAAGGTTGTAACAACCACTGGTTGCACAATAGTCTTAATTTTGGCCCTCATACTGAGCCATACAGTTTGGGGTATGTCTCTGCAGATCAATGCACCTCTGCATGCATCTAGTGGACCATGAGCTATGATGAAAGGATTTCTTTAAATTAGGTCTGTAGTTTTTTATTGTCTTGCATGTGGCTCACTCACATATTAACCAGCAGCCTGAGCTCCATCAGCAGCAGTGTTGTTACTTTGGTTTTATTCAAGCTGACAGGCCTCCTCATCTGCCACCTGAGATATCAGCACTGCTGCTCACCGTCTGAATCATTTCTCCCTCTGTGGCAACGTTATCTTGAAATGATCCAAGCTGACACTGTCCCGTCGTGATACAAGAACTGGAATTAGCTGGGTGGTGATGTTATTTTTGTAGCTTAATTTAATTGGTTGGACCGTGCGTCCGTCTAACATGGTTGGCAAAATGGATGCCCTTGGACTATAGAGGGCAGCCAATACAGGCATTAGAGAGTGGCTGAGTAGAAGGAGATACTGTCCTGTAATGCTGCCTTGGCTGCTGCTCATGAGTCTGCAATAGTTACTCTGGTATGTGGTGAGTATCTGTCAAACATTGAGTCTATTTATACTGGAGGATAAAATGGATGCTGTGACCGTGCTCATGAGAAAAGTGGTCATGGGAACCAGCTGAGGTCAAACCAACAGGAAGAGCAGAGGAAGAGGAACCCTCAGGAGACAGAGAGTTTTCTTACTCGTGAACTTGTGCATGGATGTTGCCTCGTTCTTCAACACAACAGATGCCTATTTAGTGTTTTTCTCAAATCAAGCTTCCCTTCCACAGAGAGTTCACGTTTTCTAGTTGCTCACTTCTGTTATCCTCAGGATCAGCCATGAGGAAACCTTTAAAACATTTATTACATAAACCACTAATAGTTGAGGAGAAGCTTCGACACTCTAAAAATGATACACAGCTGTTCAATAGTCTGCTTACTGTCGTAACTTCCATCATCTGGCTGAAAGATGCTCGGAATGGTTTTCATGTCAGCAGATGGAGGCAGACAGAGGAAGCCATGGTTTCACTCTCATCTGTGAACTTTTCTCCTGATCCCAGTCGTTAAATCAGAGACTTCACAGCACTATTTTATTCACAGGGATGCAGTTTTACTTTAATTATTCCTCTTTTTTTGCCTTTATTACCTTTTTTATTAGGTGAAAGTAAAATTGGCAATCTAGTCTTAGTGTTTACTGGTTGAAAGTTTTGCTCTTAGAAGAAATAATAAAAAAAAGATTTAACTAAATCCTGCATATATGAAAGAGGATTAGTGTCACTGAAAAACTAATAATTCTGACTTTAATGTAAGGATTCTGACTTCATAGAATTCTTTAATCTAAGAATTTTGATATTAATCTCAGAATTCCAAGAAAAAAGTCAGAATTCTGACTTTAATCTACAAATTATGAAAAAAAATCAGAATTCTTACTTTTTTCTTTGAATTCTGACTCTGAGTTTGATCACAGAATTCCTATTTAATCTCAACTGTGTGTGCAGAATTCTTACTTTAATCTCAGAATACTGATTTTCATCCTAGAATTATGATATTTATTCCCAGAATTCTGACTTTTTTTTTTTTTTTAAATTCTGAGATTATAATCTCATCATAACTCTGACGTTAATCCCAGAATTATTACTTTAATCTCAGAATTCTGAAAAAAAAAGAAAGATTACTGACTTTAATTTTATAATTCTGACTTTTTTTATCCTGACTTTAATTTCGAATGTGTGCAGAATTGCTACTTTAATCTCAGAATTCTGAATTTAATCTCAGATTTCTGACTTTTTTCTTAGAATTCTGACTTTAATCTCAGAGTATATGTCCATATAACCAAAAAACAAGTTTTTATTTTCATAATTATTTTCCTGAAACATTTTAGTAACCATTAAAAAAACCCTAAAATGACCAAATCAAAAGCTTGATTTCTGCAACTATTATTTTGCAATACTGTGTTTATGGGATTATTAGTTCAAAGAATGTGATGCACCAGTTTATTACCTCGCATGTCATCGCGGCGCTCCATCAAAATGATTCGTTGTGATGCTTAGGAAGGTGTAATCAGCTGATGGATGGACTCGGCAGAGAAAAGATTAGGGATCTTATTTTGCACTTGCAATATCAGCATGAAGTCTATTTACCTTATTATAATGAAATGATGCCAGCAGCTGTGTGTGTTAATGTTGTGTAAGCATATAATAAAGTGTGTGTGTTTAACAAAATGGCCACAATTTGAGGCAAACTACTTAAGATGCAGTATGGTTTTTGTACAGAAATTTCAATGATTTCATCTTAAGGCAGATAACGATGAGCAAAGATTAGTGATGTGATTGATGGGTGCTGAGGATGGATGGGTGGAGGAGAATCCTGGAGAGTAGTGGGTCTGATCACCTTCACTGACATCATGTTCGTCTCTGTGACATCACTTAAAGTGATTGGGTGAACTGTGGGGCTTCCTGCAAGTGTTTCATTGCAGCTTTGCCTGACAATGCTTTTATTGTTTTGTCTTTTCCAATGACATGTTCCTGCACACACAGTCACATGTATGTACACATGATTACACTAAGACCCTATACATGCATGTGTCTTTTCCATCCACTACATCATATCACACCCTGCAGGTCACAGTTAGCCCAACAACAGAGACACGATACTGAATCATGAGGTGGTTTCACACAGTAAAGTCATTTATCTTTTAATGAATATTTTTTCCTTCCTTACTGATTGATGATTTCATTTATGTGTCAAAATGTTTATAATACTCATGAGGTTTAGAATTTGAAATTGCCATCATGTCAGTTTTTAAATCAACTGATAAACTTATCATTAATGCAGGCAGAATAGTAAATTTGGATGTTCAATGCCTTGGTATTTAATAAAATGTGTTTAGATTAACAGTTGATGGTTTAAGCTACAGCATAAAACTCAGCCAGGTAAAGTGAGTGGAAAAGACCACTTAACTGGAGTATACACTTTTAATACTACACTGGTTCAACAGTGGTGTTCAAAGTTTGGGTCAGAACCACACTGTGGGTCTACAAAAACAACAAACGAGAGGTCTTGAGATTATTTTCAGAAACCAAATAAAAAGTACAAATGCTGGTAAATAGCTGGCCAGCAAAACCAGCCCCTTGTTCTTTGCTTGACCTTTGCTTCATACAGAGGGTCTGGAACCTCAGTTATTGAGAAGTGATTTCTTGCTGGAGGCGTGGACTCTGTTGAAGTGTAAAAAGATTGGATCTGATTTGCACAATGGCTAATGTTTGGCCATGCAGTGTGTGAGCTCGACAGTGAAGGAAGCTAAGCTAACAAGCTAACTGGAAACTGTGTGCGCTGTAAACAGCTATCCCCTACAGGGAAGAGAGAAGTACCTAGCCGAAATAGACGGCTGTAAATGATGCTGCAGGCTTTACGAGACAAGTTTAATTTAATTTGGAAGTCTTGTCAATGCGACTGGCTTCACTTCCTCCGCTGCCATTGCTAAACTACAGGCAGAGCAAAACGTCGCAGAAAACAGACATCGTCCTTCACAACTCCTCCTTCTGTTTGCTGATTGGTCCAGTTGAAATTCTACCAGAGAAATCCTTGTCTATGGGAGAAATTCCAGACGGAGCAGAGAAGAAAAACTAGAATTGAGCAGAACTGTGTATGAAGGCGAGGGTCATGCTAGCAAACAGCATGTTTTTCCTATAAAGTTTCAAAATATAAACAGCAAAAAAATGATTGCTGAAGCTTTATGTATCTTTATGTTCTGACTTAGGAGGAATATTTTTACACGTAAACTAGCGATAGTTGGGTCACACGTTTCTCCTGGTGGCTCAGGAGCTGAAAAGTTTAAAAACCACAGAGATAAAGCAACCCTGAGACCCTTCATCAGACCGAGGTCCCTTTAGGACCCCATAATCCCTTTAAAGCATTTCAGGGATGCTTTTTAGGGTTGAGCCAAAATATGTCAGATGCCTTCGTCCTGGTGTCAGTTTGGCTGCAGGATGAAAGCAACAAGGGCTTAAGATGCTTTTGGCATGGACACATTTTATTTTTAGACATTACATCTTAAATCATTCATCCAGTGACACATATTATCAATAATGCACTGTGTAAAAGATTTTCTTTCTGCACTGCTTGACACTGGCTGCTGTTTGCCCATAAAGGATGGCGACATTATTTTCAAGTCAGTTATTATCTTTCAAACAAAGCATGCATCAATATTGTCTTTTAGATCTGATCATGTATGTGTTTCAGGTTCCATCTGAAGGAGGAGAGTCTGCTTGTTGAATCTTGGGTGCATCTGCTTTCACTCCTTTATGGTTCTATGTGTCGTCATGAAGCACCAGTCTATTTCCCGCTGGCTGAGCCAACTGGGACTGCCACAGTACTGCACGGTGCTGGAGGAGGAGTATGATGGTGTCGAGGTACGTGTACAGACCAGACGGGGTTTTTTTTTTTTTTTTTAAAAAAGACTTGCATATGTGTATATTAAGCTACAATCCAAAGCGTCTTGGAAATATCTGGATATTCAAAGTTCACAAATGTGCAAATTAGTCATCAAAACATTTTCTTAGTTAGATCTTTGATATTGCAACACAAAAGCCAGTTGTCAAAGTAAAAGGTGCATATGGAGGACCGAAGCTGACATAATTAGAAATAAATGCAGAAATTTATAAATAAATAAATAAATAAATAAATTAATAAAATAAATACACTTAAATGTACCAATTAAATTAAAAAAAGAGAATTTGACATGTTTGATCATTTAATTGACCATCGTATTTATTTTTCCAGCTTAGTTCCAATCAATTATATACTTTGACACATACTGCTTTTAAAAATATATATTTTTTGTTTTTCCTTTTACTTCTACATGCATTTGTGTCTCTTAAATGATTATATATATATATTTTTTTTAAATAATTTTTCCCACAAGTCTTTTTATTTCCAAATGTTGCTTCTACATTTCTGTCTCCTGGTTTTACTTTACCTTATGCATTTCTGCCTCTTTATGCAAATAAGGTGGGTGGAGCTTCTTGAGTCAGCTCCTCTCTTATTGGTCAACAGACAGGAAGGAGCAGGAACCTTGTGCAGATCTACTGTGCATGCTTGTGCTCCCTCAGTTTAGAAAAATTATAAAAACAACACAAATGCATGTACATGTAAAAGGAAAAACAAACATATTAAAAACAGAAAAATGTAAATTATGTGCAAAAATATATAATTTGTTGGAACTAAGCTGAAAAAATAAATATAAAGTTCAATTAAATTACAAAACATGGTCAAGTTCTCCTTTTTTAATTTAATTGGTGCATTTTAAGTGTATTTATTTTATTTCTAATTATGTCAGCTTCGGTTCTCCATAGACTTGTGCTAAATAAAAGAAAGAAATCAGCAACACCAGATTAATATTTGACAATAAGCCTCTTTAAGTTATATATGACATGTAATATAATTAACGTGTTTTTTCCCCAAACTGGCCTAAAAGAAAACTTTCCATCAATGTGTAAAACAAACATTCCTACAGCCAATGTGAAGAGTGTTGGTTTTAAAGAGTTTCCCACAGTAGTTTAATAAAGCTGCCCAATAAAACTCCATCAGGGGCCTAATATACTGGCTGCTGAGGCTTTTTTATATCCAACATCATTCTAAATGTTACACTGCTATTGGCCCAGGGATAAAATTGATGAGCCAATAAGACATCCATTACTCCATTACCCCCTGCTAATGTTGTCTCTGGATGCAGTGTTATTAATGGAAGTAAAACTTCTTAAACACAAATGGTTGCAATGAGGGAGATGGAGAGAAAGAGTAAAAGCAAGAAATATTCTAGTTTCAATGAATATATGTGAAAGTAACTCCTAGAATTAATCATTTATAGTATTTTTCAATCATTAATCTATATATGAACATTGAAATACATTTGGTAATTAAAGGGAAGTCTTATTAAATGAACTGAAATAGTTGCATAACACTGATGGCTGGTGCTTTTTGCAGTCAGTGATTTGTAGTTATAAGAATCCAACAACAAAGATTTACCTGTTGTTTTAATCACTGCACATTTATAATGAGCTCAGAGCAGCGTGGCTAAACTTCCTCTGCAGATTATATCAACAGTGAGGCCCAGCACCTCGGAGTTATCCAGGCTGCTTGTGAACACAGCATCAACTTCATATATCAATAAAAAAAAATGCAATTATAAAAATGCATTACAGCTGAAATTTCAACTGTTTTAGTGCTTCATTGTGGGTGGATCGTTCTAAAAATGACTGAAAATCTGTTTTCTTATCTCCTGACTTGCTTTTTTTATGTTAACATGACCAGAAATTCTTTTTTAAAAAAGAGCTGAGAAAAAAGCACACTTTTGGAAACTGTAACTCTTTTAAATGTCTTTATAAAGAGTCCAGATTTAGACTATATACCTGCATCTTTGCTCTGACTTTCCACCATCGCTGATGCACTTTAGTGATGCTCTGATCGATACTGAAATATCAATAGCAGAATTTTATGCTCTAGAATCCATAATGAAATCAAAATATAAATACTTTGATGCTTCAGTCATTTCAGGTAATATCATTAACATGAAAACAGTGAAAAATAACTAAACTATTGAAGTCTTGTCTAAATCATATGTGGTTGGAAGAAACCACTTTTTCACTTTGTCACTCAGTCTGTTGACGTTACAAGTATGGCAGGCCATTTTAACATAAAATCGGCTTTATCTGAAGGTCTGTAATTACATTCTAGATGAGGGGATCTTTCTTACCCACAAACAATTATGCAAAAGGGGACCTTTCATATCGAAACAAGGATTAAGTCTAAAAGTGGGACGTGGCGTTTGCAAAATTGCCTTTTGTCAAAATATAACAAATAAATGTCTTATCAATGTATTATTTAAATGAACTGTCTGAAATATATTCATATAAAAAAATCTAAGCACTTCTTCGACCATTAGCAATAAAGGAGGAAAAGCTCCTTAAGATTTTGCGATTTTCCCTGTGAGCTAGCAAAGCTTTTGTTTCTTTCCAGTTTGGAAATCTCAGAGGTCTTCTTTATAATGACATAAAAATGTCCTCATTACAGTGACATTAGGATTCAGACCAAATAATAGTTTATTATTTTGATTAAAAAGACAAATTACATCATATCTCTGGATCTGCTTATAATATCAGGATGATCTAAGTATCAAAATGTAGCTTTTACAGCCAGGAATCTGAAAATGTGGGTCATTTTGACTAAATTTGATTTAATCCTTGTTTTGATGTGTGATGGGTTACAAATATGCGAAGAAACATCCACCTTTAGAATTTTTTTTTCTCCCTTTTATTGACTATTCAAAAAATGATTACATTTGTTTAGAATAAGAATTTTAAATTATGCTACGCAAATATAATAAGGTTAGGGTTAAAAGACCTTTAAATGCATAAATAAATGACTCTGTCTTGTTTTCTTTATGAAACGATTACTTGAAAAACGCGACTTTTTTAGATTTACCAGACACATTATGTGTGCTTGCACAAAGTATCAGTATCGAATCAGTATTGCCAATTCCAGCTTTTATTCCAGTATCGGGAAGTAAATTGAAAATATCAAACATGGCATTTATCAAAGCATCAGAACTCCTGTGTCAACCCAGCACCACAGTTTGTTCTGTCGATCAGCTCTGCAGGATCTGGGAAAGACAGATTTGAACAAAAACATGTCAACTTTGTGTTCTGTGCAGCAGGAGAGGAGAACGATCTGCCCGCTGTAGCGGATGATCTTTAACTAACGTGTTATTGCTGACCTGTCGGAGCGTGCTGACCGCTCTGACCAGCTCTGAGCCTCTGCTGTTGGGTTTTCTGATTGTTGCTGAAAACGAGTCATACGTGTTTTTTCACACAGAGTAAAGGATTTTGAGTTCATTCTTGCTGTCGGATACTTTAGGATGCAGGTTTGATCATGTTTTTATGTTTAAATAATGTTTTAATTGTTCTTTGACCCCCTCCCCACACCCCCCCGTTTATGTGCATCGTCTAAATCAAGCAGTGTTTGTGATGAAGTTAAAGAATGGCGGCATTGTTGGGTTCCAGCTGCTCGCTGCCTGTGATGACACACTGCGTGTCACTTAGAAGCTCTTGTTTCCGTGCCGTGTTATTTCTCTCTGTAAATGGACGAGTTGTGGTTGAAACAAGCGGTTACTGTCCGCTTCAGAGCTCATTAGTTTTAACTCAGCGCTGCGCTGAAGCCTGTCGAGGTGTGTTTGTTTGTGTGCTGAGGTGCATAATGACAGGAGCGGGGACGGGCGGGGGGAGGAGACGGCACGCTTTCTGGGAGGTAACCCGTGTTTTTCTTTTACTCTCCTGGAGCCACCAGGCTGTCTGGACTGACTGTTTCCTGATTTCTATAATGAACCCCACTTTTGTCTAATATTCATTTCAATAATGAAGTTTGACTTCTGAATGTGTAACAACACTCAAAATTCAGATTTTTAAAGGGGGCATGGTTTTATACAAAATCAACTCTTTTTAGCTTTATATCATGTTATAATGTCATCCTCTCATCAAAAACACATCAAAAACAAAGTGACTCATTCATGCATGTTTAAGAAATCCTTGGATCTCCTGTGGTAGTCATGTGTAACTAAATGCTTGCTGGTACAAAGCTCCACCTACTCGTTCATAGCCCCGCCTATTTACACAAAGCCCCTCCCTGGAGCTCATTCTGCGGCCGAGCTTCCGCCCCACAGAGCACCCCTCCCCAAAAGATTGTTGTAAAATGTGCTGAAGTGGGAGTGTCTGAAATGGTAGGAGGTTCTTAAAGGTACAGAGGCCAATTTAAAGTAGCTATGATGTAAAGTCATATTTATTTTTGATACATACAGCATCTTCATAACAACTGAAAGCAACATACGCCGTGTTTCCATCTAATTTTAATGCAAATTTTGAGCAATTTTTTAAAAAATGTTGAAAAAAAGGGGAAAAAAGAGAAATTTACTTTCTTTTGGAAAAATCAAAAAACCACCTCAAGCGAGCATCACAACTTTTTTCCAAACTTTGCTATTTCCATCCACCTTTTCTAATGCAGTACTTCAAAATGTGCATAAAAAAACGTTGATGACACGGCAATAGTCACCTGATTATGGTACAGGACTGAACTATTTGGAAAATACACCATACCCCCCTTTAAGAATAACGGGAAAATGAACAATTAGGTGCAAAATAATTTGATAAAGAAGAAATATTTTAGCTGCTGCTTTAGTTGTATACAGCTCACAAACTACAGAAATATTTTTGTCTCTATTTGTCAGTCTCATTATTTTAACCACCTAAAGTTTGTCCAAGTCAGGAAATGATACTTTACTGTAGCTCAGGTCAAAACTCTTTATCTCTGTCTTTTTAAGGCGTCACTTAATAAAGAATGTTTTTAATCAAGACATGCTGCAGATGGAAAATAGGAAGAAGAAAAAAAGCATCAAAGCTTTTATTTCCTTATTTTTAAAAGGAAGAGAGTTACAAAGACATTTCATTCCATGGCATTTATTATCTGATTTAACTTTTAAAGAGTTTACAGTGTACGGGTTTCATCCTCGCCCCCTCAATAGAAAAGACTCCTGTAGGGAAAAACACTCACATATGTCCTAATTATTCCTGTACGTCACTAATTATTCCGGTATGTCACAGAGGCTGTGGTTAAACACGGCCTCTGTGGTTCAGGACCACCAAAGTAAAACTTGCTTCTTCTTGTAACTCTTTTGACAGCAAGTTCTTTATATTTCTGGTGATTTTGGTATTTCTGTTGAAAATGAAGTTTTTTTTTCTGGTGTTTTGCAGGATCTTCTCCACCTCTCAGAATATGACCTCTTGGATCTTGGGGTCCACAACCACCTCCACCGCCTGCACCTTCTTACGTCGCTGCACCTCCTGCAGGAGCGAGAGAAGAGGAGAGGTACCTTCTTTTAGATCACCTGTTCTGCTGATTTAGAGCCGCTCAAAGAGGAGACAGCCTTGGTTTGTTGATGAGGGTGTTAGGGTTGTATACTGTGCCACACACACACACATGTACACACACACACACATACCTATAATAAGCCCAGCAGGACCACAGGGTTTAGCTCTCCTGTCGTTTTCTCAGACTGCTTTGCTCACTTTCCCGTTCTTCACATTGTGAAATCCTGGTGTCGTCTGGGTGACTGAGTCACATGACGCAGCTTTTTTACCAAATTATTTAGTAAATCCTTTCCCGCCGACACAGCTGTTGGCACGCAGGATTAAAGGCTTGATATATTTAAGAGAGGGGGAAGTTAAAATGGGCAGTTTGCGACCAAAACAATGCAGCGCATTCTCTCCAACACCTCAAAAACCAGCCCGTCTGTCCTGGCCGAGCCCAACATTTTTCAGAAGCTGCTGAAGGAAGCCGGGGCTATAAAAAGTCTCCTCGTATCTCTTTGTCAGCCCAGTAATTTGCAGGCCTGTGTGCACTGAAGAGACTTCAAAAATGAAAATAGACTTAAAGCTGCAGAGAAGGAAATGCCTTTCATTTACAGCTAATTTGACAGAGGAGTTGTGTTCAAATTAAATTTACTGATTTGGGTTAAAAGATAATTTTGTGCTTTTAAATCCTTCTTTTTCACATTTAAGTCCTTCTGTTGGGGTCTACATAAAGTGGATCTGCAATGTTTTGGTCTGAATTCCTCCTTATTGTAACTCCACAAACCCCGCCCCTTTTCTGGGGTGTGTCTCAAATCGACTCGTGTTAAGACTGGCCCTTTACATACAAATGAGGTTTTTTACACCTAAACCCCTCAAGCTTTTAAACTGGTTCATTCTCATTTGATAGAGGGGTTTATGACTATATAGCTGTGCAGAAACTTTTATTTACAAATTAATTAAAAGATGTCAACAAGGGAAGACTTGTCCATCCAGCCTTACATGTTGGAGCCAGAGTC
>JAUBOC010000103.1:1751127-1765900 GCA_032275365.1 Anablepsoides cearensis | reverse complement strand
CTCATCTACAACCCTGCCAAGTTTCATGTTGATTGGTGCAGCTGTTTTTCTGCTATGGTTGACCAAAAATCACTGAAAAAAATAAAAAATAAAAATAAAAATAAACAGTACGAAAACAATATGACTCCCGCTACGCTGCGCGTGCGGGGGTCATAATTAATACAGAGCTTAAAACCAGAGATTTACCTGTTAAGAAGATTTTTGTTTTTACAAAAACATTTAGAGGACTATGGAGGACTGAAACTGACATAATGAGAAATAAAATGGGTGGAGCTTCTTGGGTTAGCTCCTCTCCTATTGGTCAACAGACAGGAAAACGCAGGAGCCATGTGCAGATCTACTGCCTCTTTAGCTTAGTTTAAAGTTTAGTGAAAACCAAAGGCAGGGAGCAAAGCACTCACCTGTGAGCGCCACCTTGAGGGCCTCCAAAGAACAACAGTTTTTAACTTTGGGCTGTGGGACCGCATTGATTTTGAATATGGTTCATTACACTTTCTCACCACTAGTAGCGATAGTGCGCCACTCAGATGTTTACCAACTTTTTTAATACTTAAATACCACAGAAAATGGAAACCTATTTTAAATGAAAAGTAGAAGCAAAAATGAAGGCAACCCGTAACAAATAAAACTAAGTTTGTCACTAATATGAAGAGCAGCTTCTGGTTCTACCATTCAATATTTTAAAAAGGCTATATTTTCATTTGCACTTTATCAAATTTATTTTTACAGTTTTTTTTTTCATTTGAAACATTTACATGGAACATTTTAAATGTATTTATTTTATGGCCAAAATTTTATTTATTGAATTGTCTATATTTGTTATTGTTTATGTTAAAAAACTATATATTTTTGTGTTGGTAGGCCTGAATGATGTGTTGACTGATTGTTGTATTTGTTCAAATAATTGTTATGGACAAGTTACAATGTAAACAAATGTTTGTCATAATCATGTCTTAATCTTTAAGTGTATTTAATTTAGTTATAATGCAAATACAAAACAAATTAAACCAAGATTTATAATAATTATCATTTTGATCCGTACATTGGTAATGTCTGACTGGGCCTCGTGCCACTTTATGTTCAACAAATTGGGCCCCGAGGTCAAAAATGTTGAGAACCCCTGATTTAAGAGACACAAATGCATGTACAAGTAAAAGGAAAAACAATAAAAAATGTATATGTTTAAAAAGAAAAGTACAATGTAAATTCTGTGCTAAAATATATAATTTATTGGAAATAAGCTGGAAAAATAAAAAAGTTCTCCTTTTTAATTTAATTAGTGCATTTTAAGTGTATTTAATTATTTATTGGTCCATTTATATATTTCTGCTTTTATTTCTAATTGTCAGTTTTGGTGCTCCATAGATAGATAGACCTAGATAGACCTGTAAGAAACATTATGTTAAATATAAACATGAAATAAATGAAAATACTTAAATTCTTTCTATTTTCTTACAGTCTAGGAGTTTAAATTGAATATAAAATACAGCAACCCTGTTTCAGACGACTCTCTCATCAATTTCCTACTCCTATATTTAATATGGATATCAGGCAGTTGAGTCTAATTGAAAGGCTAAAAATAAAGCTGTTAGAACAATTTAAGGTCATGTGGGTGTTTGAAATGAATCAGACACCATCTCTGTTAAGTGTTTGCTCCTGCAATGCTAGAATCTGCACAGGAAATTAAATTCCCTCCTGTCCTCCTGTGGCAGTTTGATTCATACGTTTTATTAGACGTTAAAAAAGGACAGACTGTGTGTTGTTCCCTCCCATACAAAACACATGAAACTGTCCAAGTGTTGCAACACTGAATGATTTCTTAGTTTATAACCAATATTAATAATAAAACCTGTTTTCTTTTAGGCCAGGTAATCCGAGGTTCAGACAGCCAGCTGTGCCCCAAACCTCCTCCCAAACCCAGCAAAGTGTCCCTGGCTCGACTGCCCCGCTCCCCCTGCCTCCAGCCCCTGATGCCCCCCTCTGTCCCCACCTCCACCGGCCTGGCTGCAGCTTCTCTGAGCTCCACAGGTGTGGAAAATTTAGCCTCCTCCTGGAGGGGTGGAGGTAAGATTTTTCTTTTGTTTTGGTTTTTAAATGGAATGAATGAATGAATGAATGAATGAATGAATGAATGAATGAATGAATGAATGAATTTTTAAATTGTTTTTATATTTCTTTATTTATTTTCCAAAGACAATTTGAAGTTGTTGAAGTTCACATATCTCAACCTGGAGCCAAGTTCAGCTGGAAAACATTTTATTGTGGGAATGCAGAGTCAGCGTTATTTTTAGCTTTTAGCTTTAACTGCTTCCTTTAATTTAAACAACTCGGATTCTTAAGCCAATTTCAGCAGAGGTAATTTGGTGTTTTTATTATTCAATCAAACCGAAAAGCAGTTTCAATCAAAATAAGTAATTTCAATTTTAAAAATTCCAATAAAATGAATCATTTCAACCAAATAAAAAAGCAATTTCAATAAAAAAAACTGGCCATTTAATGCATCAACAACATTCGAAGCAGGTGCACCAGGAAATCGCTTCAGTCCACACTAACCAATAGGGACATGTCTTACATGACATGGACATGGTTCCTCCTTAGGCCCCGCCCCATTCATTAAATCTTACTTTAGAACATTTTTGAGTTCAGCCAAAAACTTCAACCCAAGATTTCTTACATGCAAAAAAAGTTTCTGTTCTGTCTAATTTTTTTTTTTTTAATTGCTTTATTGTTTGATTAAAAACATTTTTGGGGGGAGGTTGAAATTATTATTATTATTATTATTATTATTATTATTATTTGATTGAAACTGCTTTTTTGTTCAATTGAATAAAAACTTAAAATTACCTCCAGAGTGCTCAAAGTCTACATGAGGCCTACTCAACTGGCGGCCCGCGGGCCGAATGTGGCCTGCGATTGACCAAATTTTGGCCCATCAATTGGTTCATTCATCTCTTAATCCCAAACCCCCGGTTTTCTACTTTAATTACTCAAAGTTCTTTTAGTTAAACATAGACCTGTGTGGTTTCTACAGAAACATCAGAATCTTGCCTACAAGCTGGTAAAAACATTTATATGAACATCTAAGACAGTTCAAATTACAATCAGTTGAAGATAAAACTAAGATAGTGAAAATAAAATTGGTTTAAGTCAGAGATGTCAAAATATTATTTGTGTTAAATACGAGGCATAATGTGTTTTTTGATATTGTTTAATTATCACTACTTTTATAGGGTTCTGTATGTTTTATTCATGATTAAATGCAGCAAAATAAACTGTCAAAGGTAACAGATCTTTGTAATACTTGGTTTATTTACATAACAACTTTAATTGCTGGATGTTTGGCCCCTCAGCTGTTGACCTGCAGTAACTGTGGCCCCCGGAGCAGTTTAATTGAATAGCACTGATCTACACTGTATTTTCACTAAACTTGTGATTTCTCTAGTTAAATGTTGGGAGTTTATATTCTGCTAGAACACCTGGAAGGTTTTGAACATTTAGCTGTTGATTTGAGGTGAAGTGTAAGAACATGGAGCTGGTATCCACTCTGTGATTGTCGTCCCTCAGCCTCCCCAGGACCTCCAGTCCCAGCGAAGCCCCAGAAGCTAAAGCGCTCCCCCGCAGACCACCACGGCTCTTGCTCTCCTGCGGTTTCACCCGCCGAAGGTGTTCCCGTCTCGGAGGCGACGACGGGACGGACGAAGCCGCTGCAGCCAACCCCGGCGAACCTGCTCCTGAAGACCCAGAGCCTCAACGCGGAGCCGGAGCGCCGCCCGCCGCCGGTCTGCAGCTACGTGGAGAGGCTGAAGAGGGAGAGGGGGAAGGGGAGGGGCGACGGCCGGGAGCAGGAGGTGGACGTGCAGATGCTGCTGGACAGGAGCTCCTACCATCACGCCATCGCTGCTTTGGAAAACACCAGCGAGGAGGAGGAGGAGGAGGAGAGTTTGAGGGAAAAGGAGACGTTTGTTTTCCAGCGGCCGGTTGTGGAGACGGAGTCCGTGTTCAGGCCGTCCGACTTCGGATCAAGACTTCTGCCGGCTGAGAACAAACCGCTGGAGATGGTGGTGCTGAAGCGAGCGAAGGAGCTGCTGCTCCGCCACGATCATCAGAGCATCGCACGCCACCTGCTGATGGCCGACTGTCAGGTACACACACACACACACACACACACATCTGCTTGGATGTGGAGTTGGAGCTGTCTGCCTCTGCTGACAGGCTGCACACAAACAACCCAATAAACCGCCGAGTCATAAAACTGAGAGCTGTTTGAGCAGCTGTCCAACGTTTATCACCCGGCAGGTCGCGAGGATCCTCTGCGTGACCCCGCAGCTGAAAGGCCGGATGGGCGTGTCCTCGGGTCTGGAGCTGGTGACGCTGCCGCACGGCCGCCAGCTGAGGCTGGACCTGATGGAGAGGTGAACCCAACAGCACTCGACACCCAAACTGACGAGTCAGAGGCGGGCCGCATCAATCACTCCTAGAGATGCTCAATATTGACTTTTTGCCCATATATTGTTCAAGACTTAAATTCAATTCAATTCCATTCAAAATTTTATTCATCTCATTAAAAAATAACTATATACAATAAAAAATGAAGAAAATACACTAATCAAAACTTAAAATAAAATGAAAGGTAGCAGAAGAAGAATAAATCTTATGTCTGCCCCTTTTATCCTCAGAATATATTCAAACGAAACATAAACAAAACAATACTAAATAAAAATAAAACATCAACTCAAACTCATATAGCTTCACATTTTACTTTTCTATATACCTTCAACAAACGAGTTTTTATCTGTCTCTTATATATATACATAGATCTGGCATTTTTAAGATCATTTCACAATCCTATACCCTGGATTAAAGTACATCTTTCTCTAAAGCAGGTATGAAGATATGGCTTCACAAACATTTCCATCCCCTTAAGATAATAACAACTGTTTCTATTAACAAAATTTGCCTGAATGTTTGAAGGTAATATGTTTCTGTGAGCCTTGTACATACGTAAACAGTAAAACATTATAATCAACCAAATCATAGAATTTCAAAATTTTCAGTTTGCAAAATAATGTATTTGATGGATGGTGGTAATCTTTTCTAGCAATAATTTTTACGGCTCATTTCTGTAAAATAAAAATCAGATTTGTAATTGTTTTACAAGCTTTACCCCAAACTTCAATACAGTAAATTAAATGTGGAACAATTATTGAATTGTACAACACAAGCAGAGCCTTGTCTTTAAATAAATCCCTGACTTTATACAGTACTCCAGTAGATTTAGATATTTTTGTTCCTAAATAATGTATGTGAGGTCTCCATGTCAGCTTGTCATCAATGATGACACCCAGAAATTTCACCTCACTGACTTTACAGATGTCAACACAATCTACTTTAAATGAGAAATCAACAGATGTCATTAGTTTTATCCAAATTTAATGACATTTTTTTTTGTTTAAACTAATCATGTATTTTCTCAAATTCTTTCTAAACCATCTCAAACATTTTTTTATATCTTTACCTAAACAAAATGTTGTCAGCAAATAAAACACATTTGAAAAGTCCTGCCACATTTACTAAGTCATTCACATATAAAATGAATAACTTAGGTCCCAGTACAGAGCCCTGAGGGACTCCGCATGTGATATTACCTAGTTTAGATCTTACACCATTAACCAATATTACAAACCAATATTAAGGTGACATCATACGTATATCCTGTCACAGACACCATGCCTGCTTTCTGATACCCTGCTGGATGCATTCTATAGGTAAACATTGTACAAAAATAAAAACCATTTAACTGAAGTTAGGGGAAAAGTGCCATATTTATTTTTAACATTTTGTCTCAAACAATAGTTTGGATCATGCTCTCCCTGAGATAATCCAGTTTGATGATGTCATCAATTGTGCACCAGTACGTCTCTGAACCACAAGCATTTATTAACACATTTTGGTCAAATCCAGGCATTAATTTATCTGACTTTTGTTATCAGAAGAAAAACCAATACAGATATGTAGAGATTTGACATTTTTATGCTAATATCGGATCTGTAGGCCGATATTATCAGAACATCCCTAATAATTCTTTTTTAATAGTTTATTTCATTTGGAGTACATAACAAATACAAAAAAATAACAAAACAAGAACTACGACCTCAAATGAAGAAAAAATCTTAGAGCATCTGCCCCCACTTAAAAGAAAAAAAAATATCTGAAAGCACAACCATCCTGTGAATATTCATTAATAACGTGACTCACTTTTTAACAACAGAGCTGAAAAATAATAAAACAACCAAAATTATTATTCAAATTCATACTCAATCAAACAAAACATTTTTTGGATCAATCTAGCAAATATACAAATTGAACTGGGCTTTTTAAAGACACTCTCTAAATTGTTCCACAGTTTGATTCCAAGCATCACACGGTATTATTTCCCTTGTCTTCCTCTTCCAGGCACCACACCATGGCCATCAGCATCGCCGTGGACATTCTGGGCTGCACGGGCAGCGTGGAGGAGCGGGCGTCCACCTTGAACCGCATCATCCTCGTCGCCAAGGAGCTGAAGGACTCGATGGGCGACCTGTTCGGTTTCACGGCCCTCATGAAAGCTCTGGACATGCAGCAGGTAGCGCAGCTCACACGCAAACGAGACGCAGCATTTCAGCAGATTCAGTTTGAGCTGGAGTTTTCTGTTGACTCTCCAGATCACTCGCTTGGAGGAAACTTGGACGACTTTACGCAGGAACTTCACACAAACCGCGATCAGCTACGAGAAAGTACTGAAACCTTTCTACAAGAATCTGTATGAAGCTGAAGGTAACGGAACAAGCAACGGAAAAATGTCAAAATCCTTCACTCATTATCGAAAATACAGAAATAATTGTTTTTTTTTTTGGTAAACATTTGACCCAAATCTTGATTTTCGGACTCTCCCGCAGCCTCCTCCCCCACAGTGGTCTGCGTCCCACTCCTGGTGCCCCTCCTCACCTTGATGGAGCGCCCGTCAATCACACCTGAGGGGGCGGAGCTCTGGGAGACCAACGATCAGGGCTGCGACATCATGCTGCGCCACCTGGAGGCCGCGCGTGACGTGGCCAACAGCGCTCAGAGCTACATGGCCAACGCACAGAAGATCCTGCAGGGTAAAACCAGAACCTTAAATATGCTCAGGTTTTTATTAATTTTTATTATTATTCCAGTGTCATCAGATACATCTGCGTGGTTTTTTTAGGGTTTCAGTGTGACGACGACTTGCTGGAGGTGTTTAAAACAGACTTCCAGCTGCGGCTGCTGTGGGGAAGCCGCGGAGCCGCGGTCAACCAGTCGGATCGCTTCAGTAAATTCAACCTCATACTGACTGCGCTGTCGAGGAAACTGGAGCCCCCGCCCACAACTCAAACATTAATCTGATCCCACTCTGAGCAGAGGGTCTCCACAGCTCCACTCCACACAATCATCTGTTTGATCGGCTCATCAGAACAACGCGTGTTCGTGTTTTTAGTCCGGAGTCACGTCAAGCTGTTGTTACGTAGCCCAGAATTACACGCTGTATTTACCACACATGCTCTTTACAGGCTGTACAGCAAATATATAACCTTTTAATTTAATCACATGAAAAAAAAACCTCAAGAATTTTTTAACAGAACGACCAGCGATTGACTAATTAGATAAAGTGTTTTTAAAGTACCTGTGACATCCAATTTTTGCAATAAACATGAATGCATTTTTGGAAAGATGATATCGATAGAATATTGCAAAACCAATTTCACACCGCTGAGATAAACAGTTGTTGAGTTATCTGCGTGTGAAGTAACAGGAAGTGATGTCAAAGGGGAATGTCTGAACGTAAACGGAGCGTCTCTACAACGGCTAAAAACACAAACTAGAGAAGAATCTATTATTTATTTTGAATCTAAATCAGAGATCAGTCAGATTTCAAATATTGTTTTATTAATTAAAGACCAGGAAGTTTTCTTTCTGAAAGAGTTCCCCTTTGATGTCACTTCCTGTTTCACTTTGAGCCAAGTTCAAAAGGAAATATGCCGGTTATGTAACAAAATGGGTAAAATCGGGGATTAATTCAAGTTTCTTAAATATAAAGAGGTTTTCTTTGACTTATATTTGAAGCAGATGCATGTCAAACACTTTAAACCAACCTTTTTATTTATCGAGCAGCGATTTTCTACCTCACTTCCAGGTAGTAAACAATCAGTCACACATTCATGTACGTACACACAGAGGAGGTACTGTCACATTTAAATTTATTACATTTAACATGTTAACATGAACTAATTCACCCAGACTAAAGGAGCTTGATGTTGATGTAATCGTGATCCTAAACCCTGTTGTTTATGTAATATTTGTAAAGCTATGGTTTATTGCTTTCAGTGGACTGACACGTCTCACATGAAGGAGAAAGGACTAGAAAATCCTTCAGGTTTTGCACTTTAATGTGTTTAACTCCCAGTTTTTTTTACAGTGTGATAAAAGTCTTAACCTATAAAGTGTGGAAACAAGCACCTGTATGAACTTTTAAAACTGAAATATTTATTTAATATAATGAAGCTTCAGCATTTTGTTGAACCTGTAGCTTTAATGTCAAACAGCAGCCAATGAGAATCCACTATAAAAGATTTGATCTTCAAACAGAAGCAGAAACATTTGATGCAGTTTTAAACCAACAATGAAAAAAAAACATAAATGCTAACAAACAAAACTAAAGTTGTACATATTTAAAGCCTGTTAATAATAAACTGTACATACTTTTTTGTAGAAGACTGTAAAAAACAAAGATGTTGGTGAATTTTAATGTTTGTATTGTGGTAAAATGTAATAAATACAGTTTATGAGTTGACGAGGTTGTCTTACTTTTGTGAAGATGTGCAGCATACAGTGTTGTATAAAGTACCACAAAGTGATACTTGAGTAAAAGTACAAGTCTCTTGTCAAACAATTACTTTGGAATATTGATTAAATATTGAGTAAAAGTCCAAAAGTATCTGATATTTTTTGTACTTAAGTATTAAAAGTAAAAGTATTGATTTAAAATGAGCAGTTAGATTTTACATAGTGACATTTATTAGAAGGTGACTTCCCCTCAAAAAAATGCAGAAACAACTATATTGTATTAGAATAATTTATTTATGTTAAATTTAGGATGCATTAGTCCAGCTGTTTCTGTTTATATACATATATCAAGGCTGAACAAACCTTTTTCCCAAAATGAAAATCTGAGGGCTGCAGCCAAATGTAATAATATAATTCATGAAATACGAATAATTCTTAAGTACAGTACTTTTATTTTAATGATTATGTCCTGCTGCAGTGTGACATGATTTGTTTGTGTACAAACTAATATGGTATCAGAGTTTTATATATTTATACTTCTCATTCAACTACAGTTAAATTAGCTCTATCAAGGAGGCACAATTTATATGGATATAATTAATTTTTTACAATAACAAGCTGGAATGAAAACAAGCAAAAATGAAATAAAAGTAACAACTTTTTACTTGTCTTTTTTTAAATGTAAGAAGCAGAAGTAACAGAACAATATACAAACTCTTATGAAGGGTATAACAACATATTTGTTAGGGGGCAAATTAAAATAAAGAGTTCAGAAACAAAGGAGCACAGTAAGAAATTTAAAACAGTAAATATGGAGAGATCTTGTGGGAGATGATTCCAACTGGTTTTCATTATTTTAATGTACTTAATAATAGGATAAATTTGTTCATTAACGAGGGGTTATCTCTCCACTTACTACAATAAATATAGAAATATGGTATTTTGCTATAAATACGACATTAGTGGCATCAGAGAAGGTAGAGTTTAAGCTATCCACATAAAATAAAATGTCATTAAAGGAAGGAAAAGATTAATCCAGTTTCTATAATTTATATGCAAAAACCTTGTGAATATTGACATTAAATAAAAAAGGTCCAGGGATTCATCTGATTAACAAATGGCACACAAATCAACATCAAATTTAAATTATTTTAAAGCATATTTTAGTCTTTTATTTTTATTGTCTGTAAATGTAAAGTTGCTGGACGCTTCAAATCTTCCCCAGGGATCAATAAAGTATCTATCAATGAATCAAAAGACATGAATAAATCATATTTATTAAGCGAAGCATGTGGTTTTGTACAGTTTATCTTTTTTTTTTGGTTAACTGTATCTCGGCTGCAAAGATCAACGTGAAATTTGGCAGGAATGTAGATGTGTCTGACCTACACTGAGCCAGCCAACAGTTTTACAATAGACCCCATATTTGAGGAGGGGGCTCAATCTAAAAAGGGGGTGTCTGGATATACAAAAATACTTATAACTCAAAAACTATTCAATATAGGAGCTTCAGATTTTTGTTGTTTAGCTCTGATGAGGGGCTATCTTGGGCCCACCAATGAGTAGAAGTCAGTTTGTTTTTATAATTAATAGGTGTGAGATTTAATAATCCTTGTTTTCCTATTCTCACAAATAAGAAAAACACATTTCTTAGTTGCTTATTTTATTAGAACAATATTTAAAACAAAATAAAAAAAAAACATTTTTTGTTCACAACAATCAAAATAAAATGTGCACAAAAATATAAAGAGAAGTACTGCCATTGGTTACAACATGTTAATATCCAGCGAACACACCTTAGACCTGCTGCCATGTTGGTTTCATTTAAACTAAAGGTTTTCTACAGGTACAAACTTTGACAGGAAGAGGAATGTGAAGAAGCATCACGGTTTATTTCTTGCTGCAGGTTGATTTCCAAATCATCTACAGTCCAGCCTGATACTGGTTAGAAAAGCCTAATTTTAGAATGTGATTCAAGTTTAAAAAAATCAGGAGGTTGTTTGTCTTCAGAGTTACCACTGAGAGCAAACCTACAAAAACATTTGGCTTTTTTTTTTTTAATTTAATGTCAGATTCTTTTCTTCACTGGAAACTACAACCTCAGCATTTCATTACCATCAAGAGACATGTCATTTATAATAAAATGCACAAATTCAGTTCAATAAATCTCCACTTGTTCCAGCTTTGTTCAGAAAAATTTCTTAAATTATTAAATCTTGAAAATCTTTGGATAGTTTGTTTTGCAAAAACAGCAACTGGAAGACATGAACGTAAAAAATAAAAATCTGTTTTTGAATTTGAACATAATGATGAAACTTTGACTCAAATGTTTGACTGCATTCCAACTGAACAAGTATGGAAATTTATGACTTTAAAAATGATTCGGGAATATTTAGGTAGTCATGTAAAAAAATGACATGAGTTTAAAAAAAAAAAAAAACCTTAAACTGCTGCTAATTTTATTTCATTTAAACCATTTTTCATCCTTCTAACAAACTAAAACTACTCACTTCTGATAGTTTGAGTACATTTTATATACCTGCAAGTTTAAAAAGACAGTTTTTTTTATTTTATTTTATTTTTGCATAAAGGTAACGGAATTTTTTTTTTTCTAAAGTGAATTTCCTGCAAAGAAATTTAACGAATGCTCGGACATTTATTGCGAAAATGGTTAAAACACGGAAGTTGTCACGTGAAGAGGAAAGAGTTCAAGTAACAACATCAACAGCATCGCTCTGCACGTTTCACAGCTTCGACGAAACAAACTAAAAGCTAAAACACAATCAACTGCTGGGGGAAATTAGTTCAAGGAGAGGAACTGTTAGTGTTATTTTATCCTTAATATTTTGAATGTGGAACTGTGTGCATTGAGCTGATCAAACAGACGCTGCGAGTTTAAAGGCAAACACCAGAGAGACAGTTTGACTCAAATCAGCTTTAAAAAGAATCATGCAAAAAAAAAAAGCATTATTGCTTTAGGAGAAAGCGTGTTTTTGTTTAGTGGTCATTAAAAAAAAAGGCTCACGTGTCTCTGGGCAGACCACATACCTTCACTCGTTCACGCTTTCATTGAATCAAGTTAGTACATCAGGGCAAAGTGCATCGATTCCATTCAAACCATCAGGAGGAGGGTAAAACAAACAATCATAACGTTAACACATTCAGCATGAAACTACATATGTTTACATGTACAAATCATTCAACGGTTAAAACTATTAGCACACACGTAACATATGGAGGATCAAAACTGACATAATTAGAAATAAACCTTTGCAATCAAAAGAGCCATTTCTGCTCCTTGTCTCACTAATAAAATGTGTCCAGTGTCAACTGGTGGTCTGTGGGCCTTTTTGAGGCCTTTTCATGAACCTTTATGGTCAGTGTAGGTGACATTATAAAACAAAAAATATATTGTTATTATATTATTTATTATTATACACATTAAGACAAATGAAAAGACCAGATTCATGTAAAATAGAAAAATACTGTATATAGTTTATACCGAATTTCATAAAAATTAGTACAACAGAATTATTCAGGAAATTTTTTTTCTAATCCTTATTATGTAGTCTTCAAATTATTTAAAGGTAATTATGGTGGATTTGAGAGAAAGATCATAGAAAGAAATTGAAATATTCAAGTGAACAACAGGTTAGCATGAGCTAACATGTTTTACTTTTTGTATTAGTAGTATTGATCACATATTTGTCTACAAATTGATTTCTGTTGTGGGTATAAAAAACAAAAAATAAAAATGATTCTGTTTTGTTTGGTCACATTTTCAAAGAGTCACTGCCAAGGGACCAAAGAGCCACATGTGGCCCCAGAGCCGCAGGTTGCAGACACCTGATATAAATGGACCAATAAATAAATACATTTAAAAAACAACAATTAAATATAAAAAAATAGAACATTACCTCATGTTTTATCATTTATTTTTCCAGCTTATTCCAACAAATTATATATTTTAGAAAATAATTTAAATTTTACCGCTTTTAAAAATATGTTTTTTGTTTTTCTTTTTACTTGCACATATGCATATGTCTCTTAAATATTAATATTCTTTATTATTTTTCCCACAAGTCTTATTTTCATGTGTTTTTACATTTCTCGGTCTCTTGTTTTTACTTCACTTAATGCATTTCTGCCTCATTATGCAAATAAGGTGGGCGGTCCTTCCTGGGTCAGCTCCTCTTCTATTGGTCGACAGACAGGAAGGAACAGGAACTATGTTAAGATCTGTGGATGCTTGTGCTGAAATGAAAAATATTGTCTAAAATATATATCTTTTTGGAACTATGCTGGAAAAATAAATATGAAAGTTTAATAGATTTCTCTTTTTTAATGTAATTGGTGCATTTTAAGTGTATTTGTTTATTAGTCTATTTATATATTTCTGCTTTTCTGTCTTATTATGTCAGGTTTGGTCCTCCACAGTAACACACCACGTTTACACAAACCCAATCTGCATGTGTTGTTTTTTTTTGGCCTGTCTGGCTTTCCGTACACGGAGCGATTACACGCGTGTCGTCACATTCACAAAAAAAAAAAAAACTGATTACATGGAACAGACGTCTCGTGGAGTCTGAGAGGCAAGCCCAGGTGGCTGATGGGAGATGTAGTCAGGCAGTGTGATTAGCACGATGTGTAAAAATCCCTCCACAATTAAAGCAACATGAAGGTTTAAGGCAAAACCCTGGAGCTCCTCTTTGTAGCTTGTTTTTCTTCTTTTTCTTCAAAGTGATGAGTGGTGGTTTGGTGAGGAAAGAAAGTCTGCCACCTGCTGGTCGACTGGTGGACTTACATCCCTCAAAGAGAGGAAGAGGACGAGGGGGGTTGTCCTGCTGAGGGTCCTACCTGTCTAACAACCTCTGAGACGGACGATAAATCATGCTTCATTAGAGGGACGACGTACTCAGACAAAAATGTGGCGAGGTGTTAAAAACATGCGACTGGATGAGGGTGAAGGCAGGCATGAGGAGCAGAGTGGCTCAGGCAGGCAGACATCACCAACAGAGCACAGACGATGACAGAGCAGCACTGATGGAGTTAGTAGCAACAAACACTATAAGCACCTGACTCTGACGGTTAGTAAAAACAATAGAAATCTGTCCTGTACTGAAAGACGGATGTTTCTGTTGGATTATTTGAAAAAAAAAAAAAAAACGTAAAAGAGAAGAAAACCACGAAAATGTTCAAATGCATGAATGTTTTGAATTTGCCACAGAATTGAGGTAAAGTCCCTAAAGCTGGAGTGGTGACAACTTGCAGCTTGTGTGTTTCAGTTAAACAGCTCTTCCACAGGAGAACAAATGCAGTTTCAGGCGATAATGCAACAACAATAACAGCCTCTGTGCAGGAATATTTACTGCGCGCTCACATTAACATCAGGGCTGCAGACTGTGCAATATGCAGATCGCCAAAAACTGCACAAACTGCAATAAATGGTTGACTCAAATGTTTGCATCTACGCGTTTTAAATGGAGCTCTTCACGTGTTTTGTCCTCTACATAGAAACAGTAAATGAGCAAACTTAGGGAGAGTCGCAATTTAGGTGAGGAAATATTAGCGACTATGAACTTTTGGTTGAAAAACAAAACAAAACAAAATAAAAACAATGTCTCTTATTTTCATTTTTTTTTTGTTATAATTAATTAAAAAAAGATAAGGGATGTTTTTCAGTATTTAAAGTGCCTGTGACATCAAATTTTTTTAAATAAACATGAATGCATTTTTGGAAAGAGAACATCAATAACATGTTGCAAAACAAATTTCACGTCACGGAGATGAACGGTTGTTGAGATATTGGCATGTGAAGAAACAGGAAGTGATGTCAAAGGGGAATGTCGGCATGTAAACAGAGCGTTGTTGCAAAAGCTAACAACACAGACTGTAGAGAAGAATCTGATGTTTCTTTAGATTATTT
>JAUBOC010000103.1:1726111-1744806 GCA_032275365.1 Anablepsoides cearensis | reverse complement strand
AGATGAATTTAAAGTCAGGTTATAAGCTTTTGTTTCCAAAACATGGATAAGCGACAGAACTTCTGTCAGGGACTGTAGATAACTAACTTGTGTCAAACTGTTTTTTAGGGATTACCTCTGATCTGTTTCTTTCTGGAGCTCCTTGCCGAGTTCATCAATCTTCTGCTGCAGCTTCTTCCTCCGCTGCTCAGGTGGTAAGTGGCTGAAATCCTCCAGAGACGGCGCCTGGGGACCACAGACGATGTTAAAATCAGAACAGAAGCCAAGGGAATGTTAGCGTTAGCGTCTCTGGAGACATGTTAACACTAAAAATGCACCGGTTAGGAAATTCTGGACTGACGGGATGGAATTTGGCCAAAAGTCGATCCAATCATCTGCATAGCCATTAAAAGAAGTAAATCTATAGCTTTAAATAATTTATTCAATTAATTCAAATCGGTTTACTTGTTCCTAATGTACCAATATTACAACCATTCATTGATCGACTTTTAGCCTGATTTTTCAAAGCACCATTTAAATGTTTTCTTTGGTCCTTACACATGGTCTAATAATCAATAAACCCAATCAGCCAATGTGACCAAAACTAAATTAAATAATGATGGCCGTCCTCTTTATTTGGTTAAGAGATGGCAGTTAGAATCTGTCAGTATCTGTGTCAGACTGATGTTCTGTTCGTCCCCGGTTAAATCAATATTAACTCCACCGACACAGGAGACCAGCTGCTAATGTTCCATCTGGTTTGTGTCTCCATTTGTCGTCTGGAAGGTGTTGCACTCAAATTTCTCTTCATCTAAGGATTACTGGTAGATATGCAGATGCAAATAACCACATTAGATTTTTCCTGTCTTTATTTAAAAAAATGATTCTGTCCAAAGAGCTTCTTGACATATAAAACATTTCTTTTTATAAACACACAACAGCTGTTTATTACAACGGAGTATTAAGGCCACACAACGAGGTTATTAGTACTATTTTATTGCGAGAATAAAGTCATAAAATTAGGACATAAAAGTCGTAGCATTACGACTTTAATCTCGTAATATTTTGAGGATAAAGTCATAATATTATGAGAAAAAGTCACATTATGAGAATAAAGTCGGAATATTACAAGAATGATTTTTTTGTAAAAATGACTAATCTCATATTATGACTTTATTATCATATTGTGACTTTTTTCACGTTACATTACAACTTTAATCTAGTAATAGGACTTTTTTCTTGTAATATTATGACTTTAATCCCATATTACTTTATTCTCATAATATTGTGACTCTTTTTCTTATAACATTACAACTTTAATCTTGTAATATTATGACTTGTCTTTTTTTCTTGTATTGCGTTTATTCTCCTAATATTGCAACATTAATCTCAAAATATGATTTTATTCTCGTAATATTATAACTTTAGTTTCGTAATACTTTTTTTTCTCGTAACATTACAACTTTAATCTCGTAATATTATGACTTTATTCTCGTAAATAAAAAAAAAATCTCCCTAATACTCTGTCCTAGTTTATAACTATAAACTCCTACATTTGTAAAGATGTTAACAAGTTTTTGTTTGACAGACAACAGAAAAACAAACTGAAAAATGTGGCGCTAATTTTACCATTGCTACTAGTTTTGTGCTGAGACTCAGACTCTAAGGGAAATCCTACAGGGGTGAGGACACATATATACACTGTTAACTAATTTCCTGTGTCTGATACTTAAATACTCACCATCTTTACTGACCACTGAGCCACAACGCATTAACCATTAATATTTACCATAGAAAAAAAAAAAAAAACAAAGAACACGAGATGCTTGTTAGTTGTCAGCATAATCATCACAGAAAAGTTAGTGTTTGTGCTCCCAGTGTGGTCAGGAGGTCAAACAGAAGATTAAAACCCAACATAAAAATAAAAGTTTTCAAGCAATTTGAGTCAAATTTCCAGTCTAACAAGATCTTATACATTCTGTTCTTGTTTAGTAAATCAGTCTCAAGGTAAGATTTAAAAACTTGGTTAAATGGACAGTTTTTGCAATTATAAGTAGCTATGAGGAAATGTGTTTTTTTGGTAAGATTTGTGCAACAAATGAGCCAAACTGCAAACTTATTTTGCCTAACTACATCTAGTGGAAACACAAACAAGAAACTTAAAAAAAACGTGGGATTTGAAATTCTGAACAAAACAATCTATTATTCAAGTCAAAACTACTTCATTATTCATGAATCTGTTGTAAATTTTTAAAAAATGTGTAAATATCCAATTAATTCATCATGATATTGTTTGTTTTGTTGATCACATTTTCAACAGTTTGTTTCTCCAACTGTTCTGAGGGGAAACCTCACAGAAAAGCAGCCAATCACAGATGGATCTGACAGAGGCCAGGGAATGAAAGCCAATCGAAGCTTTAGTTTGGTGTTATTTAGAAATTTATGTATAACCATCTGAAAGCACAAAGCTCTGTTTTTACAGCTCAGTGACAGTGTTAGCACACACACACAAACACACAGAGCACTGCAGAAAGCCAGACCAACATCTGTACGTCACACGGGATGTTGGGAACTTTGAAGCAACATTTTTAGCCGTTATTTACCCTCAACTTGTGCACGCACACACACACAAAAACAGAAAAAACCCTCCAAATCCCTCACACATCAACACGCCGTCAATCACTGGAAATCTTCAGAGTTGTGATTGAAGCAAGCATCTGTCTCAGAAATGATATGAGAAAAATATCAAACAGCAAAATAAATAATAAATACAGAAAACTAAAAGAAATTAAAAGACAAAAGAGGAGGAAAACCAAAGAATAATCCAAAAGAGAAACAATTCTACAAGACGTCTGCAAGGTCTTCAAATTTAATTATTAAAGTTTCGTTCTTTAGGTTCATCAGTGCGTCTTAATAAAATGTTAAGTTGAAGTTTTTTTTTGTTTGTTTTACACATAACCAGGACCAGCAGACTTCCTGCAAAAATGACCCCAAGAAATAACTGAATACCACAAACCGGTCTCAAATTCACGGCTACATCCTGTCTCCCCCCTCTCCTCAGCTCCCTGAAACTCGGGATTTTGGTTACTGAAGTCTTAATCTCAGACAGATAGTGGCTCACAAGGTCAGAGTTGAACCGCGGCGTAGGAACGAGGTGGAGGGAAGGTCGTTGATGACAAGAGGAAGAGGAAGTAGAGGAGGGGGAAGGTGAAGGAGGGGGAGCGAAGGAAGGAGACTGGTGAGAAGCACCAAGGGAGGACAAAAATCCACAAATCAGAAGAAAACGACATTTAAATTTACTTTGCTTTTTTTCTTCATCATTTTTACAAAGTTCTCTCTTTTCATGAATGTTTTTCGTTGTCTAACTCTAACCTGGTGCAGTGCTGACTAACACCAGCCAGCCATGGAGTTCTTAAGTCAAACAAACAACTGGACTTCAGGAAAAACTGTTAACTGCAGACAAGGAAATCACTACAAACTGTATCGGCACAAAGACTGACTAAAAGAATGCAGCAGCGTGGATACAACCGAGGAAAGAGTCACATTATGTTGAAACTTAAAACCCCAAAAAGACGTACTTCGATGTATTTTAATCTGTTCCATTCAGTGACTCGTCCCCTGCTGCTCTGAGTGACAGCAACACCTCGACATAGAGCAGTTTTTTTCCCCACGCCTCTGTATGGCTCTACAGCCGAGAAAGAATGTTTTTTGCTGATAATTTTTTTCAATGGTTTTCTATGTCGAGATCACAAGATAATGCTAAATTTTTCAGGATAACAAGTTAATTTCCCAATGGTTTTCTCGAGATAGAGTTATGGTTTTCCTCTTGTGTATCATTCAGTAACCATGGTCTAGTCCCCTCAGCTGGTCAACAATGAGATTTACCATCATAACCCAGGCTGAAATTGCAGTTTGTTTGTCTTGTACAGGTAACTTTCATCTCAGCCCTCGTCATTTAAGAAGACGGCTGGCCCGACTGCAGCTCAACAGGTGTTTACACTGAAGTGAGCCTGCTGATATAATAAACTTTATCGGTGACCATCGTTTTTTTCTGATAACGACATAATTAACTCGTTATCTCAAGAAAACGCTCATCATTTTTTTTCTGATAACGACATAAGCAAGAAAACGCTAACTTATCTCGCGAAAACATTTGTTATTTTGTGATAATGACATAATTAACTCGTTATCTTAAGAAAACGCTCATCCGTATTTTGTGATAATGATATAATTAACTTATCAAGAAAACGTTCATCATTTTTTTTCTGATAACATAATTTACTCGTTATTGCAAGAAAACACTAACTTATCTCGCGAAAACATTTGTTATTTTGTAATGACATAATTTACTCATTATCCCAAGAAAATGCTCATCTGTATTTTGTGATAATAACATAATTAACTTGTTATCTCGAGAAAACGCTCATCGATATTTTGTGATAATGACATAATTAACTAGTTATCTTGAGAAAACGTTCATTATTTTGTGATGAGATTATTGACTCTTCAAGAAAATGCTCATCGTTATTTTGTGATAATGACATAAATAACTTATCGAGAAAACGTGTTATTTTGTGATAATGACATTATTGACTCGTTATCGAGAAAATGCTCATCTTTTTTGTGATAACGACATAATTAACTAGTTATCAAGAAAACGCTCATCGTTATTTCATGATGACATACTTGACTCGTTATCGCAAAAAAATTCATCGTTGTTTCATGATGCCATAATTAACTCGTTATCAAGAAAACGCTCATTGTTTTGTGATAACGACATAATTAACTCATTATCTTGAGAAAACACTCATTGTTATTTCGTGATAACGATATTTAACTTATCTTGAGAAAACGCTCAGCATTATTTTGTGATAAGGACATATTTAACTCGTTGTCTTAAGAAAACGCTCATTGTTATTTTGTGATAGCAACATATTTAACTCGCTATCGAGAAAACGTTCATCGTTACTTCGTGATGACATATTTAACTCGTTATCTTGAGAAAACGCTCATCATCTTTTCATGATAATGACATAATTAAGTTATCTCAAGAAAACACTCAGTTATTTTGTGAAAATGACAATGAATCAGTTTTCTTGTGATAAAAAATACATGTAAACAAATTATCAGAGGAAAACGTCCACTCTTGGCTTCCATTCTAAAGTGTCAAGCTGTAAGCATGCAAATGCTTACAAGCAGCTGTTTCTCCGTTAATTATTAATTACTCAACATGACCATAACCACCACCTCACCAGTAATACCATATACCATGGTATTTTCTAAAGTTTTTACTGAGGTATGACCAGGTTCAATATTGGCCAACCCTACCCTTCAGTGTGTTCACACAGATCTATAACGTTATTCCAGTGGCCAGACATGTTGGTCAATTCCAAATTTATCACTGTATTTACGACATAAATTTTGCTATTTTGATAAGATATTTTTATTTTATTTTTTATTCAACCGTTTTTTTTACCAGGCAAAACATTAAGAATAACTTCTTATTTACAATGTCAGCCTGCATCTATGTAAACAGATTCCAGGCAGATTAAAATGACTCTGTAAGTATTGATATCTGATCAGTGCAGTTTTAAAACCAAATTTTAACGGCTCCATCTGGGGATTTTGGAAAAACTACACTTTTCTGCCTTTATGAAAATATGCACTATATAAATATGAAAAAAAAAAATAGGCAGTGAGTGTGTACAAATACACACCCCATTTATCACACAGGTCTGTGATACTGTGAGGCAGCTGATAGGCTAAATATAATCCAGCAGCAGGTGGTTAATAAATAACCAACAGCACCTTTACGGAAAGGGCTAAGGTCTAAAGAGTGTCAGAGGACTTCTTGTTTGTTGAAAAGTTAAAAAATGACCTACATGTGCAGAAAAACCAGAATCAGCAAAACTAATAATTGAAAGAATTAAAAAAAACTATCTGCAGAGTAATGATACAAGTAAGTTTCTGGAGAAACAAAAATCGAATTAAATCTAATTTATCAGGAGTTGTCATGGTGGTGAACTCAGGTTTAACAACTATCCCCCCCTGCTCTCGCTCAAGTACCTTTGGCTTTTTGCCAAACAGCCAGAGCTTGTTCTTGGTTCTGCTCATTGGATGTTTGGGGTCGGACCGTGAGCCCGGGCCGACGTCTCTCTCTCTTTCTCCTTTGGGCGTGTTGCTGACGGTCCCCTCTGGTCCGTTTTTGCTTAAATTCTGACTGAAGTCTTCGAAGGGAAAATCTCCGGGGGGCTCGAAGCCAGATTTAAACGACTCCACAACTATTGATGAATCCTGGAAAAAGAGAGAGAGAGAAATATTTTGAAGGGTCAGGCTACAAAATGAGGTGAGTTTTCTATCTGTCGCCACGTACCCGTCGCTCATCCACGGCCTTGGCAGCTGTAACCATTCCATCTAGACATTTGGACACGATGGGGATGACTCTCCTCTCAGCCTCGGCGAAGTTTCGATACGTCTCTCCGAGCTTCACTGTTCGACGTTCGTCCATGTCCTGCAGGTTCTGCGTGGAGATCAGAAAAAGGCAGATTCAGTAGCGTCTCTTCTCTGTGTGTGAAAGTTTACAGGTCTGTCACCTTAACACAACTGATACCGAGCGAGCAGATTAGTCAGGTTAAGTTGCTGAATTAAACATTTGATGGGACACTTAAACCCAGAGCAACACTTTCTCTACACATGATACTGGCTTACTGAAGTACTGAAGGTAATTAAACTTCAGGACTGATTAGAAACAATATCTGAATTTAACTGTTTTTGTCTCAAAACTCAAATCTACTCTAGACCTACTTGGTTTAGAGGTTAAAATTTAAACTTTGTCATTATCAGAACGTGAAGCTAAAGACTTTCAGCCACTTCCTTACATCAGATATTTGATGCAAGGCTCTGTGGAGTCTTTTCAGCTGCTGATTAAATAGAAACAGAACCTTTTGTGTGTTGAGCAACACAACTCTTGGCTTTATATCGTGACACAAGTTTAACCTCAGTTCAGTTTTGACGCCCCGCTATCAAAATGTCAAGTAGAGAGGCTTAAACACCAAACTTGGTCCCTCATTTTAATAAATGCTGAGGTATTACTCCAAAGAAGGAACATTAGTCATTTTAGTGTAGCTAGTTCAATAAAAAACAGATTTACAATAAATAAGAAGTCTGAAAAAGTGAATTAAAAAGAAATAATGAACAATAACTTAATTACAGAACCACTGTTAAGCCATATTCACATGGGATAAGCATTATCTGGGAACCCCATGTGAGAAATAAATTACTCTCAAGTATGTGGCGCATTCGCATAGGATAACCAAAGACTCTCTCGGATATGACAACTCCGCAAAGGCATTTACGATTCAAACAATTTTGTTCATCAAACTTTTGCTCTCCTATTTACAACATTTCATAAGTTATAAGGTGTTCTGCCAAGTTTTTCGGAGAATACTACGACGACTTAAGCATCAAGTATAAACGCCTACACTGCTGTCATAGTGAGCCATCACCCAAAGAATGAAAATAATTGAGCCATAACGCGCTGCGCTACGGCCACAGTGAGTCAGAAGGCTACAAACAGAAAAAAAAAAATATTACCAACATGGCCGATTCACACGTGATTAACAACACAGACAATCTGTGCAAATTTTACAAATAGCATTTGGTCCCTAGGTAAAACTAATCCTGTCAGAATAAGGCTTTAGATGTGGTGTTTTTACCTTGAAGATGTGTGGTATGGCGTTATTGAAATGTTTCCACTGCTCCGAGTTGAAGTTCTGCAGCTGAGCGGCGTACTCGTTCTTACTCTCATCGGCTGTGTGTGTGCGCAGGTAGAGCTGAGCTTTAGCCTGAAAATTAGGTTTATACACACAAACATGACAAAAAAAAACATTTTGATGCAAAAAAAAAAAGAATACTACACTGGAAGATCTGTGGAATACATTCCAGTTTTATTGGTCTTCTTAGTAAGTGTATTAAAGTATAATTAGACATATAAATGTCATGTATCATGGAATGTTACATCACAGCTGTTTCTGTAAAATAAATAAAGAAATATATAGGAGCTAAGCCAAGTGTTATGAATTTACTTTTCTAGATTTCTGACAGCTGCTCAGTTAAATCAACATCTGTTTTTTTTACTGATAACAGGAACAATGACATGAAGAGAAGTCCTCCCACCTCCGCCGGTTTCCAGCAGTGTTCTCGCAGGTGTGCGTTTCTTACCTTCTCCACGTCTGATTTGGTGGCGTTGATGTCGTTATCTAACCGCTCGTAGGTGGACTGGGCTTTCTCCGCTTCCCTGCACTCTCTCTCAAACTTCCTTTTACTCTAAAAGTAAAAAGACGGTAAAATGTAATGTTCATATAGCATGGAATAAAAAACAAAAACAGAAAAAAACAATAGTTTAAGCTTGTTATTGCAACCCCCACCCCCATTTCCTGTCTCAGTAAATAGAAGTAAGAAAATATGTGAATGAGAGGGTGATGAATCAGACACAGAGACAGTTTACTTCCTGACAGTCCATCTGGATCACATTAAGAGTGAAAGAAACAGTGAATAGCTGAGACATTAGAGTTTAGTCACTAAATAGTTACTGGTAAAGTCATGCAGACCACACACTGAAACACTCTGGGTCACATGTGCAGGACCACTTCAGCCACGGACCCAGAGGCTGGAGGAAGTAACGGCCCGTGTTTGAGATCAGTAATTCAATTTAAGGCTACGGTTTCACCACTAGTTGCCATTCTGCTACTTATAGCTAAGGTATTGAGACTTTTAGCAGCAGTTTAGCCATTTCTATTTTAGCTTGTTTAATTGATGCTTTCTGATATAATTTAGTGTTGACATCAAGCTACAGTTCTGTTCATTTTATCTGTTGGAAACGGCTGCAATAGACCCCGTATTTAAGGAGGGGGCTCCATCTATAAAGGGGGGTGTCTGGACATATAAAAATGCTTATAACTCTTCAGATGTTCTTTTGTTTTTCAGCTCTGATAGAGGGCTATCCATCAGGCTCACCAATGAGCACCCACCCCCTCCAGACCCCCACCCAAAACAATTAATCTGTTCTGGTGAAGTATATTGGAGCTTTGCGTACGTGCAGGGGTCATATATGCCACCGCTATGTGGTATCCAATTTTAGTAAAGGTTTACTTTTAGCACTTAGCTACGATTTTTTTACTTTTAGCTAAGGTTTTGCTTTCAACAATTGATCTTTAAATAGTAACATTTATATGCGCTACAAATTTGTCCGTCTAACCAAGTGTTAAATCTTATATCTAGACAAAAAATATTTTTGATCTTGTTTTACAGAATGTGTTTTATTATTAATTTTATTAGCTTGGACATGTTTCCTTCTTTTCAAGAAGTCCTACCAAGTCGAATAGTCTTATGTCACTTAATTTGAGAAGATTCAGACTGACTTATTTTTAGAAGGCTAATTTTTGCAGCATGTAATACATGGAAAAAATCTCATACATCCAAGTTCTCTAAAAGAGACTTCTATAGATGTGGGGAATGGAAAAGGAGGATGTCATTTGTCTTTTAGTTTGGTTACCTCTGTTAGCATTTCTTTCATTCTTTGAGCAAATATGAGAGGAACCCAGCTGGTGAATATTTACCCCAAACACTACTCCTCTTCATCCCTCCTCACTTACATTTTCCATCTGTTTCCAGCATTGATCCAAGTACTGCTGAGCCTTCCTCCCTTCCTGTAAATGCTGCTCGTTTACACACAGACACCAGACAAACAAAGAAAAAACATAAATAAGTACACAAACAAATACTCGACTTGGTCACAGTTACAAACTTGTTAACAGATACATAAGTTTTTTCATTGTAGCGAGAAAAAAAATCCCAATCTGTGTTTCTAGATGTTATCAATGGACAGATTTTGCCTTCAGGACATGGATCAGTTGGTATAATAAACATGTGATGCAGTTAAAAGTTCAGAGCAGGAAAACAGTGTAACTGTTTGTCTTTTTTTTTTTGCTCTAACAAAAGATTCATACAAAGACTACAGACTGAACAGAAGTCAGCTGCAGGCACCACGTTTAAACCTCAGAACAGAATTAGTTTAAAAATGGTTTTATGGCCTTGGTTACATTCAAGTCTCTGATGTGCCTTTTGTTTTTGACCAATTTTTGATGTTCTGTAAAAGCAAAAAAGTAAAAAAAGTGTCTGTGACTAAAATCTGAACTGCTTTAGGAGGGCACTGATCATCCAAAACATCAGACTCTCAGTTTCTGCCATCAGCAGATGGCAGAAAACATGAAGACAGATGGTTGACATCACATCCAACATATTTATCTCCTTGAGTGAAGATGAACAGAAAACACACACAAGGACACACAGAGGACTCAAGATCCACAAAAACATTATTTTGTCTCACTTTTCTTCAGGTTGCAGTACTTACATGTTTCCTCTCACCCTTGAGGTCTTGACTGTACCTCATCAGCTCGCCGTAAACCCTGTTCCCCATCTCCTCCGCCACCACCTCCCTCTGACCTGCGTAGTCATTCAGTTCACTCAGGATGGTGTAGAACGACGTGCAAGATGTGAACCTAAAACATAGAATTAGCACCAACAGTCAATTTAGCTTATTTTTCTTATTTAGTATATCTTCTCTTAAAATTGTAGCAAATTAATTTGTTATAAAACAGGATTATTTTCCAATAGATTATATTAATATTATGAAAAAATCATGGGTTTGAATTAGCATGGAAGCAAATTTCCTAAACAAATGTTGCACACTCCCACAAACACGTCACTGTGTTCAGTCAGAGTTTTACTAAGAACAGGAGGCTTTTGCATAAACTACGCTACAGTGGAAAAACTGACATTTTGTCCAAAACTATCCAACAAACTGATGAACATTTCCATAATTACCTACTATCACAGCAAGTACTGTCCTGCACTTTTGTGGTCTTGTAGTTTAATGTGACACAAAGTAGAAACTCCACTTTATCATCTGTACAGAATGTAGATAGTTCAGAATAAAGCTGAAAGGTTAGCACTGAGCTGTGACTTTAGAACTAATGTTGACTGGATGCATTAAGAATTAGGGGTGGGCGATATATCGAATATACTCGATATATCGCGAGTTTTTCAGCGTACGATGGTTAAAATGGCTTTACCGTAACCATCGAGTATAAATTATCATGCAAACAATAGGCTGCGTCCGTGCAAGTTTCGCTTTTCCAACACACTTGAACGCATCACCAGCCCCCTCCCCTCTTGACAGAGAGGAGCATGCGTGCGTGGGGAAAACATGGCGGCAGCGGGAGATTCGGGTGAGCTTGGGAATGAAACTAAAGACAACTTGGACAAACTATAGTGGCCCTGGAGGACCTGAGTTTCACACACCTGATCTAGAGTGTAGACAACAAAAATATTGTGGCAATCATTCCATTTGTAAAAGGCTTGTATGAGAAAAAGATGGTTAAAATAGTAAAATAGAACATTTAATTTAGTTTAGATTCAGTATTCAAACTATTTGGATCAATATTTAATCATTTTTTCATTGATTTTGGAGATATCGTGATATATATCATGTATCGCGATATAGCCAAAAAATATCGGGATATAAGATTTTCCTCTTATTTCCCAGCCCTATTAAGAACTGCATTAAATGAATTTCAAAGACAGATTTGTACATAGTTTTTTCTTTTCTTATATAACATTAGAATATTACAAAAACCTTTTGACCTTTTCTCTCAACTGTTGTCCACTTCAAACAGACACACTTTCAATACAAGACAAGCTTCTGTTTATTTTATATTACCTCTTCCAAGAACGAATGCATTGAAATAATACTATGTTGTATAGAGCTGCTTCTTATTGGAATATGCTGCCATTGAAACTGATACATTTAGGAATTTACTATAAATTCAAATTTGATTAAAAAAAAAGATCAATTATTAAAAAAATAGTATTTCAATAAAAACAGTTCTTGGATCCATCAAGCCAATAAATTCCAATGTAATAGTGATTTCCCCATGTAATTCTGGTCCTTGTACTGAATATGACGGCATTTGAGTTGGTTGTTTTATCTTGAACTTGTGTGTTGATTTCTTTGTCTTTAGTGCTCTGAAGGAGTTTTTAGGCCAGTGTTTTTTTTGTTGGTAGATTTCATGTTGATGTTTTCTTGTTTGAGGTTTGTGCTGGTTTTTTTGTTTTGTTTTAACTTTTATGCATTTTTATTTTTTGATTTTAATTGTGTTGTTTTGTTAAGGCAGAGACTAATGGGGTACTATAAAAAAAACTTAATTAAAACTAAACAGAAAAAAGATTGAGCTTTGAATCTTTTGTTCACGTTCTATACTTTTCTTATTGTTGTGATCCCACACGCAAAAGTGTGTATGTGTGCGGACAGGTTTTTCCCACAACGTGGGGAATTTTTTACAAAAAAAATAAGCCTCGTGGGGACCGAAATGAATTTTCACTTCCAAATGCAAGTTACAGGTGTGGGGTTAGGTTTAGGACCAAGGTTTAAGTTAGTTTTAAGGTCAGGTAAGTTACCTGTTAGGTTAATTTTAGGGTATATGGTCAGTGTTAGGCTATAAAGTCTAAAAAACATGAATGGAAGTCAATGGAGTCAATTTTTTTTTCCAAGATTTTTGGTCAACCGTAGCACTGAAAAGGCTGCACCAATCGTGAAATTTGGTTGGAATGTAGATATGTCTGATCTACACTGCACCAGCCAATGATTTTACAAAAGACCCCATGTCTGAACATACAAAAATGCTTACAAGTCAAAAACTATTCAACATAGGAGCTTCAGATTTAATTTTTTTTTTTTTGTGGTTTAGCTCTGATGAAGGACTATACATCGGGCCCACCAATAAGCCCCCCCAAGTTCCCACTTAAAACAATAAGTCTGTTCTGGTGAATGGTGCTTTACATGTGTTGTTTTTTTTGGATGGGGGTCATATATGCCCCCGCTGTGCAGTATCTAGTTTTGTTTACAGTTTGCACCCAGTGCGTAAGCTTTATGCACACGTTTCCTGTTTTGGTGCATTTACAGCATTACAGCCTTAAAAAGATTGTTTTTGTTTATTCTGTGTGAATAAGGTCCAAGTCTGCCAGAAATGAGTCATTAAGAGTAAAATGTATCACAAGATTAAAAAGCAGAATAATTAATTCAGGTTACTCACCTTGGCTCTTCTTCTTTGGAACGTTTTGGATAGTATTTCTTCACGAGGTTTCTAAATGAGAAGAAAGCAGATTTAATCAACATTTTGATGTGCAACGATGGCACTTGATAAACTGTTAACTGTGTGTTCTATGACTGTAATTTTCATGTTTTTATGATGTGAAGCACTTTGAACTGCCTTGTTACAGAAATGTGAAATACAAATAAACTTGATTGACTGATTTAGAGACTCAGATATCTGATATTTTAATCCTAATAGAGCGATAGACGCTCACTCAGAGCCACTACACAGACAGCAAAGAACGGAGCTGAGCATATTATTAAAGATGAATCAAAGATCAAAACATCAAAGCCTGTTTGTTCCCTCAGGCTCTGAGAAAACAGAGTCCAAAATGAATTCAGCTGAGAGCAGGTGAATCTGTTATCAGTCAAAGGATCATCTCTGTCTGGTTTATTTCAGTATTTTTGTTCCTAAACTTCCAACGCTTCATGTGTGCGTTTGTGTTCTGTTTTCAGTAGAGATTATCTCCTGTGATAATTCTCCACGGGGAACAAACTGGTTCTTAAATGAGGTTTACTGAGTTTGTGCTTGTTTTAGCTGTGAAGAAGCTGCAACAATAGAATAAATAAATAATCACAGTGTTATTCATCTCGCTCAGTTCAATACTTTTAAAAGATTTGCACTGCAGATGGCTAATGTCTTAAATCTGCATTTGAACCTTTTTAAGAGACATTTTTAACATCTCATAAATGAGCCTGACAAGCTGAGTTCGTACTTATTAAAAGGTTCATTTTACTGCTGATAGAGCTTTATAAGCTACTTTAAAAGCAATGTGAACAGGATGATTTAATTGATGTAAAAACCAGAATTACTAATGCTGCCAGGTGCAAAAGCAACCAAACCACATCAGGGTATAATGCCTTAACAAACACCTGATCAGGAATGTATGGAATATTTTTTACAAGCTACATTTTTTGAATTTGCTGGACTGTTTAATTGATGATTTATGTGCAGCTTTTTCCATGCAAAATGTTAATAAATATTAAGATAAGGGTAAATCCTGGCAGAGTTTGCATCAAATAATCTTTCAGAAAATGTACTGAAGAATATGTTTTGTAAATGTGTTCACAGTTAATATCCCTATATATATTTATTTATTTATTTATTTACTCTTTTGTTTGTGTGTGATTCATTGTACCGTAGTTGTTTAGCATAGTTCTGCTCTATCTCCAGTCTCTCCTTGACAAACTTTCCATAGCGCTCCAGAAAGTCGATCCCCCACTGAGTGTGTTTGTCCAGGTTTTCAAACTGGTCCTGCAAAAAAAAAAAAACATTTTACACACATGAAATACAAAATATTCTACCTTTACTTAAGAGTGGCGTTTGTTTGTCGTCAAACTAGATTAAAAGATGTGCAGCTGATACAGAAAGAAACAAACACTAAACTGTATGGGTGACATATAAAAGCAAACACAAAGAGCACAGATTGTTGTGACTGGAGGTATTTTCCTCCTGGATGGAAGGATAAAAACTTTCATTTCAGGGTGATTAGCAGAGATACAAAACAGGCAAACAAAATGAGACCCTACAGCGTCAGAAAGTTACCCAATCACCTGAGCTAAAATGAATTTTAACTCTTGTTTAACAACACAGCAGCAGTACACCGCTCATCGTCAGCCACATTCACACCTGACACCCACCCAGCACAAACAGTCTTATCTGCTGCCTGCTGTGAAGATACGTTACGGTGCTTTGCTTAAAGGGCCACACCTGCCTCTTCCAAGAAATATAGAAGGGTCAGGTTGTGCTCGGGTGCTTCTAAAACTCAACAGTTTCCAGCTGAGATCAAATCTGGATCTTTCCAGTTACAAACCCGAAACAACCCAGCTCTCCATTTTAATCGGGCTTTGTTTTTTTTTTATTTTGTGTTTAAATCCAAGACACAAACAACACAATCACATAGACCTGTAACAGTGACAACTTCTTATTAAAAAGACATGATCCTGTACATGATATTTAAACAGCCTTTACATGTGTGTTGACACAAACCAAGACCTGGAGAAAAAGGAATGACAAAAGCAGATGCAAGACAATGGGGAACAGCTGTGTTTGCCCAGTTACTGCTAAACACAAACATAACAAGGAGAGTCTCATTCCTGCTATACATCATTGCCTCTTTGAGCTCTTCTTGACTTTTCGGTGTCTGGAAAAATGCAGGAAAAAATAAAACTTGTTGGTAGATGTTGGGTAAGGGCCTGAGATCATTGGCAAGAAGCTGACTTAGACTTTACTGAAGTTTGGTATTTTGTTCAAGCTTTGCTTTTATTACTTTGGCATTAAAGCAATAATATGAGCAACTGTGGAAAATGGAGCCTTAATAGTACTAGATATCATTAGACATGCAATATACTTAACTAAGCATCAGACATACACACTCATACAGATACTTTTTATTGTCAATAAACCATCATCAGACATTGTTCACACTGATAAGCAATTTAATTGGATGTCCAGTGCACTTTCACTACTACAATGCTTATTTGACCACTGCCCACTGAGGTCCACTAGTGTACTCAAATTTGTAACGCTGGATCATATTTCCACTAGAAACTGCAGGCGAAAACTGATCTAAATCAACAACGGAAAACAAGGAGTTCTGCTGCCAGAAGCAGACATTTGTTGAGGAATATGCTGAAAACAACAGGACCCTGGCATGCCTAAACTGTGGAGCAATAAAACATGGAGCCTTAGTTGGTCAATAATAAAAACACAGTGCCAGTTTCCAGTGAGGTGTGGATCGATGAAGTATGGATATGGCAGATACCAGAACTTTACGCTCTAGTGTCAATACTAAAATCTAAATTAGAGATGCACAGATATGAACATTTCTGCTGATATTGATCTCCGATATTATTACTGGTGTTATAGTCCACAAACACACAAACCATTTATATTTATAAACTATTTATTTATATATACGCACAAATACACTTGTGTTTTTTAGGATAAAACCACTGACATGGCTCTCTAGTTCAGTTATTCCTAGCTGAGCAGTGTCAAACAGATAACACCCGACCAACCATTTCCCTCACAAAACAGAAACACAAAACTAAAAAGCAGGAAATCAGTATCAGATGTTAATGTCAGCCCAGTTTTACTTATAGAACCAATACGATATTCTAAAAAATGACCAATATCGTCCGATACCGATGTTAATGCCGATGTAAGTGCATCCCTAATCAAAATATTGATACTAAGATGACTGAAGTGTCAATATTTTTGATTAACGATTAATTTAATTAATCATTCATTTTTAATTAATATTTAATTAAATTTTTTATTTTTACCTTTTAGATTTTATTTATTTTTGTTAAGGATCTGTATTAATGCATATCATTAACAGGAACTCAATGGAAAATAACTAAACTACTGAAACCTTTGTATCAGAATCGGAAAGAAAACTGGTGATTTCCAACATTACTACCAGTTTCCTTCAGTGAGGCGTGCCTTAAAAAAATATAAAAATAAGGATTTTATTCAAATATATGCAGTTGAGACATTAAACAACAAAGAGCTGATCTACAAAGTGTTACACAGAATCATTATTGAACGCCTCGAGGTTTTTAAAGGGGTTATTTCTGCATCCTGTTTGTCTTGATGCCTGCAGGCTCCTCTCACCAGCCTTTCCAGTATGCATGCCTTTTCTCCTTTTTTTTTTAGCAGCATGTCTGATTGCGTCAGTCTGTGCGACGACGGAGTGAGTCTATGAATAAGTAATAAGAGTATGAGCTCACTTGGTAGTTTGTGGCAAGCTGAGCAGACTGGCTCGCTGGGGAAATGACAACATCTTTAGGTTCCGGTTCTCCAAGTCTGCGGGGATAAAAATGTGGACCGAGGAGCGTGGCTGCCTAAATTTGGATTGGGAACTATCATTTGTCTGTATAGTGACCCAGATGGCCACAAAAGATGGCTTACAGGCAGAGTTCACCAAGAAAACAATGTCATGACCAATCAAACAACCACACCAAATAGCCAGACAGAATACAAGCATTCCTCAATAAAACAGAGATAATTAGCAACAAAAATGCTGCTAACACAACAGGCTAATTACACACTCTGGCCCCAACACAGCAGAATGCTAACACACTCGCACAGTGAAGCCCACATGGCAGACACGGGGTGGGAAACATCAACTTGTCTGAAACACTGGCATCGCTATGCAAGCCCCCCCAGGCCCTGTCTGCACTGTGTGTGTGTTTGTTTCATCTTCCTCAAAGAAACAACCCGACCCCCTCCACCCCACCCGGCACACAGAAAGCACAGCTCTGTATTTTAAGAATGTGGGGAGCCGTCATGGGATGTGTGTTTCTGTGTGCTGGAAGCAAAAAAAAACAGAAATGAGAGGTAGGAGAAGAGTTGAGTCTAGGAGGGGAGGTAGGAAAAACAATGAAGAAAATTAGACCTGAAAACACACAGACATGCTAAACAAGTCACATTGTGTCGATTTCTTTCAAACTCTTAAACTATTTTGATATTAGAAGGTAATCGCTTCCACGTCGTGCTCTTCATACACAAATGTGCTCCTTCACGTTTCCTTAGGAGAGCATCTGGAGTTGAAACTGCTTGGATTTGTTGCAATAAGGTCAGCGTTTTGAAAACCGTCCAACTACCATCTAAGGGCAAAACAAACAGGAGGCGTGCTGAAAGCTCCTTTACTGCACTGCAGGCTTTACTTTACTGAACACGGCCAAATTCTCCTGCTTTACTAATTTTACCTCGACTTGTTTTATTTCATTTGGCGGGTAACGAGTCCCCAGAGAGCAATCACAGAAAGCTTTTTCCCCATTTCATTAGCCTAAATCTGTGTTTGGGCATTTTAGAAATGCCTCATAAACACAAACACCTCCCAAATCAGGCTTCAAACACAGAAATGTTTAACGTGTCTGTCCTGAATATGTGGTTATTGTCTCTTTATGTATCTAATGCAGCTCAAATTACAACTTCATAGCAGTTAGACGAAACAACACTCGGCCTCAAACGACCCACATTTCTATTAGTGTTGTAATTGAATTACTTCCGTCTGAATTAGTTGTTTACACTGTTTTATCTCCACCCCGTGAGCACACACACACACACACACCCATTCAGTTGGAAAATGTTTGATTTGAATTGAAGAATCTTTTAATCCGTTTCTCTGCTTTTTTTTAACCTGTGGAACCAGAAACCACTGCATGAAATAACAAGCACACAAATCTGACTCACCACACAAACCATGTGACTCAAAGCAGGTCTAAATATAGATAAATGAGAATGAATGAGGGATTACATTTAGATTCATTAGAATATAAAAACTAGGGGGGGCCCTGATCCGATATCGGTTCGATATCAATGAATAATAGATTATATCGACCTGCATCTAAAATCTCGAATACAAGCTGTCCATCCAGTGGTCTGCTCAGGATTTCTATCCAGCAGAGCTTGGATTTAGCATACAGGTGCTGGTCATAAAATTAGAATATCATGAAAAAGTAGATTTATTTCAGTAATTCCATTTAAAAAGTGAAA
>JAUBOC010000103.1:1618193-1635526 GCA_032275365.1 Anablepsoides cearensis | reverse complement strand
CATCTCTCCTTGTAAAAGGTTAATGAAATGTTGTACATTGTCTCTGTATTAATAAATAAACAAAACAAACAAACAAATAGAATGGACCAGTCTAGAAGCTGGAGAGGGGCAGGTTTCTTTAGGTGTAAAGAAACAGCCTAAAAGTCAGTTGATCTGAGTTACACCTCAGAAACTGGGTGAAAGAAGGGCTAGGAACTGAGTTTTTTCTTTGTAATATTGTATTTTTTCTTCCATAAACACAGAGACAATTGCTTTGCTTTTTCATGGAAAACAGGCAGAGCGGTAGAGTACAGCAGCTCAGAGGGAAAAGGGGGAGGGGTTTCCGCTTGACAAAAAAGTAACGCACAGTTCTACCCATGTGATGTGATGTCATCACGTACACCATATTTGATGACCTACTTCCCTATGTGATAACGTAACTCGTTCAAAATTGAATGCCATTTATTCCATCTCTAATAGGCCCCAACTGAATGATTTAAGTGTCAAAAATAAGCATTTAAAAGCATATGTCTACTTTAAAATAATAGGTTATATTAGTGTTATAGTTTATTCAATCAGCATGCTTTTAGCCACAACTCAGTTCTGAGTTGAAAGTGTTCCAGTTTCAAACATTGGAACAAGCGTTTTTATTTTTTTGCTTTACAACAACACAATAATAGTGCTCTACGAGGCATTTTGAGTGTACAAACAGTATTAAAACATGTATTTTAATAATCACTATAACACAAGTACGTCTGACTTAATGTAAAATAAACAACACAGAACTGCCTAAAAATACGTAAAAGTAAAGAGTTTCATATGCACGGCAGCCATGTTGAAATGATGAAGTAATGGCTGCTTGGGTATGGTCTGGTTGCGCTGACCTTTCGACTCGAAACTATGACTTCAAGGGGTGTTCCAGTTGAATAACACAACTCGGAAGTTTGAAACTATGACCCCCAAGGACAACTGAAATGCAGCAATAGCCTACTTTTTAAAAAAAGGCACCTAAAGAAAAATGAAAGAAAGGAGGTAGGCTACCAGTTAAACAACACCAAATCATTTAAATACTAGCTTTGATCTCAGAACCTTATATTGTAATTATCAAGTCACCTGTTTGATACATCAGCACATATTTTACTAAGCCCAGTAAAATGTGTGTACAATACCTGCAAATGTGTTGCCAGCGTCAATGAAAACGCAATGATTCTGAATGTCATAATAAAAAAGATGATTGTATTGTATTGAATTTCTGCTCAACAAGCACCTTAATGCTTATGCTTTTAAGCTTTAATAGTTACTGTGAACTCACATAAATGCTCCAAATAGCAGGGTTTAATGTCAGCAGTCTTTTATCAGCAGCACAGCTTTGACACTTGATCACAAAACACCAGGCTGGAATGAGTTATTGATTATTACATTCCGACTTTAAGGTTTATCTAAAAGGACAGGCCTGTAATGAAAAGGCACACTGTAAAGTTTGTCTCCTAAGCCGATTTTAATGATTCAGAAAAAAAAAAGAAAACACACAAACTGTAGCCATGAGGAGGTGTTAAAGGTGACAGCAACACAGAGGACGGTGAGGTAACATTTTCTGAAAGTAATGCATCAGTTTGACGATGTGGGAGGACTCTGCAAGTCAAACGGACGACTGATATGGTTTGGGCACACACCTAATCCCCAGTACAGTCAATTAGCTTTAATCCCTCTGTGAGGGAGGCAGCGACAGGGTCTTCCCGTGGTCCACTAAGCTCAGTAATAACTCTTCATTAGTTCAGAGGGGGCTGAAAGGAAATGAAAGAATTGCTTTGTGCGATTCTCCCGCTGAGCCTAATAACGTTTCCTGATTTGTGTGATGAATGCATGGAGTCCTTTAAAAACACTTATCAGTTACTAAAGAACTGCAGCTTCATCTATTGGTTTGGGATTTGGACTCAGTGGATTAGCTGCCTAATTAGAATGGCTTTTCATAACTATGGAGTGACATTTGAGCGACATGCAAAACTGTGATATTTCTGCACCATCTCTTTAATTAGTTAATAGGGACAATTAGATGCAGAATTACAATGAAGCTGCACCTTTAATGGAATAATGCTAATTAGACTGTTCCATGGAACAAGTCCGTCTGGATACAAAACTTTTTTTTTATTGAATACAGTTTTCTGGAAGATCAGTAAATTGGTAACAAAATAAAACCCAACAATCACAAAAAATGACTTTTTATAAAACCCTCTCTGTTCCAGTGTTGAATAGACAAATCCTGACCACGATCACTCCCTGGACCAGATCCATAATCAAGGAGAGGATGAGTATCATATTCAACTGTCGGCCCGCGTCACCACTAACATGTCAACATACATGTCAAAACCTGTGTAACAATGTCATGATAATGTTTCTTCAAACGTTGTTAAAATCACTTTTTACAGTAAAGAAAATAACAAACATCTTTTTTTTCACCATTTCCTCATAGATTAATCTTTGTGGATGCTGTTTCTGTGGAGCCATAAATTCTTAAGTAATAAGATCAGGCTCATAATTTCATTTATAAACGAGGTCAGATTGTTTCTTTGTGCTTTGACAATAGCAGTTATGATTTAGCACCCAGTTTAAATGAGAGATTGAATAGTTTTTTTTCCCCTAGGTTTTGTTATCCAGAAAATTTGGGATCCCCGTTGATTTATGACTGATCAAATAATGGTGTCACAACCAGGTTTATTGTGTATGTGAATGCTTTTTGGTCATAAGTAGGGCTGTGTATTGGCAAGATTATGGTGATACGATACATATCATGACACAGGGGTCACAATAAATTGTAATACTGTGAGCTCGGGGCGCTAGACATATGCTTGCCTGCCTGCCTTTGGTACTGTGACATTGACTAGTCGGGAGAAAGACAATCCCAAACAGGACACTTGATTTTGGCTTAAAATACGGACATTCCTGCTAATAAGGGACAATTGGCAACCATACCTCAGCTTAGAAGGCAGTCTAATCTGTCAGTTTAATCTGCTCAGATGTAGCCATCTGTGCATGGTGCTAACATTTACTCACAATGCTAATGTTTGAGCTAACATTATACTCTCTGGCTCCTCAGGAGTGGAGGAGGCTAGCGGACAGCTTGCTGTCGGAGACTAAATCACAACATAAAAATAAACCGTTGGCATGAAGGTTTACATTTTTAACCTTAATTAAAAAATCAATAAAGGGCTTTAGAGAATTGATACAGTATTGGTAAAAGAAATATTGTGATATTTCAGTGTATCAATATATTTTCTTACACCCCTAGTCACAAGTGTAAAGGATGTATTCACACCAGTGAAGTCCTTTGGTCCACTTGTTTGGTCAGGACCAAATAGCGTACTTTAATTTTTCCTTTGGTTCAGTTTCATTCACAATATGCTTTTTGCAAGCGGACTATAATTTATAAACAAAGCCACTCAGGTGACGGTCATTGCAGAAATGATGGGGGCAGAACAGAGAACAGACTTGGAAATAAAGATGGTGATCTTATTAAAACTGACTCTTAGGAATATCAAGAGCAGCTCCTTCAGTGGTGCTTTTGTGATGATAAACTTATCATTTTGGGACGGCGCTGTGAAATGTGTGCCACAACCTAAAGGAGACAAGACTCTCTGTGTTCCCTGACCCACAACGGCTCATTGTTTGTAGCACAGTGTTAGCGTTAGCAACACTGGAGGGCTAATGTTGCTTAGTAATGGTGGCTCGTGAAGTCCAAAAAGGCGCATGTTTCCTGTAGTTGGTTCGGTTCCAGGCTGGTCTGTATTCACATCAGAAGTGAACCACACCAGAGTTTGTTTGGAAGCAGACCGAGACCCATTTTTGAGGTGGTCTCGGTCCACTTCAGGGTTCACGAGTGTATTCGCACCTGCATAAAAGATCCGGACTAACGGGGGAAACGAAACTCTGGTCCGTAAGTATTGTTCTCCGCTCTAGAAACTGTTGTCTTTATTCCCCACAGCAGTTAACCCACCAGTAGCTAAAAGCAGGAGAAGTTTTCCAAATGTTTAGTATCAAGTAAAACTGTGCAAGTGTGACTTTCATTGTCAGAGTGGGTTTGTCTTAATGCTCTGTGTGTTATGTAAAAACTCAGACAGGCCTGAAAGCAGGTCAGTGGGGGGATTTGACTGTGCAGACATATTTTTCAGTTCTTCTTTTTGCTTCCAGACCTGATTATATCCTGTGGCAGTCACATTTTTTTGACTGCTCATGTAGAGGGTTACAAAGGAGGTATTAGACAGCAACGCCTTTAAAGCTGAAAATCTCCCTGCACCCACGAGACAACTGTAAACCTCTTGCACAGCAGAACACTGTGGACTCTCACTGATGTGTCTGCGTTTCCTCCTGGGACTCCTTCAAAAATCCATCACTCTGCAGGGACTCTGCAAAATTTAGCCAAATCTCTGCTGCAGTTCTTCTTTTTTTTTTTTTTTGAATTGATGGGATCAGCTTACTCAGCGCTGATAAAACCAGACCGCTGTATGTTTGTGCATCCTATTATTAATGAGATCAGACAGAAGATGTGCTTTCAAGACACCAGAGCCGTTTGAAGGCTAGAAGTGCAGCAACTGCACATTTAATGAGTTATCTCAGGTGGTGACACACTGATAAGAAAAATTCAGAAATTCTCCAAACAGCATTTGTGTTGGTTTGTTGAAGTCGAATTGTTCTTCACTCACATCCACTAAATGACCCATTTCACCTTCTTCCCAAAACGACTAATTTCATGTTAACAAAGTGACAAAGGATTGAGTTTGCTGGTCTTTGATAGCAAACCCTGCAATCAGGATATATAACCTGTGGTGTTGACACAACAGTCTTGTCAGCTTTCTTTCATAACAAAGACAAAGGCTGTGTCCAAATTCAGAGGCTGCGTCCTCCGAAGGCCGAATTCGTCAGCCGCTTATGTCACAGCGTCGTGTGGACGGCTGTCCAAATTCAGGACTCCTCCGATGCGGCTGATAAATGGAACCTCCTTTTTCCCAGGTTTGAGGGACCTGTCCGATGGATCCTTCTCGGCCCACCATATCCCATAATGCATTGTGGGCCGACAGGTGATTTTTTTTTCCCTGCCCGTAATGGCAGACAAAGCAAGAGAAGGGAGTACGGATTTAAATAAAAATCTGGTTGTATAAAAATTAAAAGACTTTCCATATTCACAGCCACTTTTTTCCAGTCTTTGCCATCGACCAAGGACCCGGCCTTCGGAGAAACCCCTGAATTTGGACACAACAATAAATGTTTAGTGTTGTTTTCTGGCATCGTCCTGTGGCTGAGAACAGGAGCAAACAGCAATAAAAAATGGATTAATTGATGAATCTTCTCATGGTTTTCTTTTCCACTTTTCAGCTTCAGCTTGCAGAAATTTAAATCAAAGGTGAGGTCAGTGACTCAGACTCGAGTTGAGATATTAAAGAGGTATAACTTCTTACAGATTTTTCTTGCAGATTTTGTTTGAACAAGACTCCTCTTAATTTTGGTTGGAATCTCAGGACTAAATTTAGCTTCATGTTAAAATCTGTAACTCATGTTTACAATTTTATTTTCTTTCGTGCATGAATAATTGATGAGCTGTTTTTTTAAACACTATTATTCATGTTTGCATTTTTTAGCCCCCTACAGCGAACACTGGCCTTTTGTCTTCTGACCATTGATGGGGTTTTTATGTTTTTTATTTCGAAACTTACCAAATGAACCACCCAGGTTCATCTTGGACACATTGTTGTCACTCTTCTGCTGCAGGTTATGGACAGAGTAAAGCTGATGCTGCATGACTATTTCCAGGAAGAGCTTGTCAGGACAGCATGAACCAGGTCTGCTCTGATGAATTCTGGGAGCAGTCTTTGAGCAAAGGTGCCATTTCTGAGGAAACCAAGTTGCACTCATTTTGCAGGGCTAAAATTAGCACTTTGCTCATTAATAAAACACAATTTCAGAACAGAAGAGGAATAAAGGGAAAAGAAAGAGGTTTCTAGGCTCTATGTAGATAGCACAATTAAACATTTAAAATAACTTCACTTAACTGACAGGTGGTAAAAGTTTTATAAATTGTGAAATTATGAAAAGAAGCAAAAATAATATCCAAATTATAATTGATTAAAACACATCATGCAATGCAGACGTTCAGTAATTAGAGTTGTAACCAAAATTGTAGTTTTTTTTTATTTATTTATGCTTGGATGCTAATTAGCTCACTATACTGAGTATTCAAATTATCAGGTATGAAAAAGCTGTGAAATCTGTGAAGAAAATGTGTTTCTAAAAGTGTAAGGTTTATAAATGAAGTTGACATTTTAAATATATATAAAAAGACATTTTTTAGTGGTTTTGATTTAAGTGTCTGGTCAGAACTATTATTTACAGTATAAGGTTTAACAGCATAGTTAAAATTGTTGAAAAAAGGAAAGAATCTGTCTTTGTACTTAACTTATTTTACTGAGCTCACAGTTAGCTTCTGATTGGTTAGACTGAGGACTTGAAGTTGGGCTCATTTTGTGGAGTGCTGAAGGGTGGAGTAGTCACCACTCCCAAGTGGCATCTCAGAATTTTTGTCACATATTACCAAAGTATGAGAAAAAATGATTTTGTGATGTAATAATATACAATTCATTGTATGTTTATTTATATGGCACAACAAAAAAACAGCTCCCAGAACCAGGAGCACCAGGAAACAACAGCTTTCAACAGGGGCGGAGCTAAACCTTTTATTTTTTTTTTATTTTTAGGAAGGGTGTCATGGTGGTGGCCAAGGTGTTATCAAGGGGGGCACATATACTGTATATAAAGAACTACCCTGGATTAAAAAAATTAATATGGCCGCCACAGCTAAATTTAAATAGCTATTCAGCCAATATATGACTGAGCTGAAATGAGTTGTGATGTAGCCAAGAATGAATGCTAGTCCAAATTTAAGCTAACTGCTAATGCTAATTTTAAAAAGGGCTGTAATGCAGCCAATAAATACACAGCTGAGAATTTATGTAGTAGTACCAAGAATACTTAACAAAATCTGTATGTAACCACAAAATCCAAAATGGCCACCAAAGCTATTTTTAAATAATTATATCGCAGCCATTTTTTAGAAAATACTGAGCTGAAATTTGGTGAAGCTGCAACCAAGAGCAAACCCCACGTTATTTTGAAATCTTATTTTAGGCTTTTATAAATATTAAACTGAAACTTAGTGTGGTGGTAGCTGAGAGTGATGCTCAACAGATTCTAAAATCAAATAAAAGAATCCAAGATGTTCACCAAAGCTAAATTCAAATGGCTACAATTCATTTTTTAAATACATATTGAGCTTAAATTAAGTGTAGTCTAATTGCTGCTTTTATATCAATTCAGGGGTTTAGGAAAATGTATATTTTTTTCTTCACACTGAGGTTCAATTTGCACTATAATACAGCTGCACAACAGAATTAGCTCTAACTGACCATTGTTTATTGTCAAATGTGATCCACACCTCCACTCATGTGTGATGATTTTTAAACAAAATTATTTCTATAAATAATTTGTGAATTGGTCCTTGTGACGGGTAATATGGTGTAAAAACCAGACCTGTAATGTGGTCCCACAAAGTTCCTTGTTAAGTAGAATCTCCTGTCATGGGATCCCACTGAAGCCGTCTGCAACATCACCTGATAATCTGTGCTTTCTTGTGGTCAAACATGCCCACGTTTCTTTCTGCTTCGGTACCTCTGTTTACAGTTATGTGGTCAGCCCATCACATCTCTGCCAGCAGATGTCAAGAGAAAAACCCAGGGAGGACTGAAACATATTTGTATTCAGGAGTGTCTTATTTAGACTTATAGCACTCACAAAAAAGTGTGGATGAGGGTGAGGGGAAAAAAACAAACATAAAAAGCTGGTTGGTCTCATCCCTTCTCTTCATAGAACATATTCACACTCCTCTGTTCCCTGAGCTCGATGCCTCCACTTTTGATCCGGTCTTCTCTGAACGTCTCTCTTGGACAGGTCACCGGATGAAAGTTCTGGACCAGGCTTCTCCACAGGGAGAAAACTAGGACCTCAAAGACAGGGTGGGGAAGAAAACCTAAATCCCACCGGGCCCTTGGAGAGAAGAGACAGACTTTTTATCTGAGGTTCATCAAGCCGTGAAGGGTTATATGCACAGCCAGACCTTGGAGAATTGGTATTAAAGCAGAAGCAGTAAAAGAGTGAGGGAAGAGGAGGGAGGGTGACGGATGGGAGGAAGAGGGAGTGTTGGGTCAGTAAAAGGAGGGTTGGGTATCAAGGGAACAGAATAACGGGGATTAGTTTTAGATTAGATGAGCTTCATTGTCATGAAGCCAGAAATGTCTTTGTGTCTTTAATCAGCCTCGCCTCGTCTTTCTCCAAACAGAAAGGAGGAACCAGGGAGAATCGTCTAGATAAGATTTAATTCTGTTGCAAGGCTACAAATACTTAGGGGGGCTATTTAATTTTCATTAGAGGCTTCTGATGTTGATCAACAATTCCAATATGTTTGTGGAGCCTCACGGGGACACGAATGCTCATGATGTCACCTCTAAAACTAAAAGATTAATGATGGAAAAACTTCAAAGGCAAACAGACTTTTAAACATCAAAGCGTTCATAAAAAAATTTAATATTGTTGTTGTTTTGATAGTACAAATCATTTAAATTAGCTTTGCTGATAAATATATCAGTAAACTAATATGAAATATATAGAAATATGGTATGCAAGAATATATATATCTGTAATGAACCATTTAACACAGTACTTTACGCACTACATATCAAACAATACAGATTTTCAAAATTTATTATATCAACTTGTCTTCTGAGGAGGCTCTGTGTTGAAGGATCAGTGGATCTGTGTTCGACTACTCCACCTAGGCTGCATTGTTGAGTACAGATCCACTGAGAAACTTGCTGTTTCAGCACCATTTAATTTAAAACTCTACTTTTGAGGTTAAACAAAAATGTTCATAATTAATTTCAACAAATTACAAGTAAAGAAGGGCATGGACATTTCTCTTTTTTGCATCGGAAAAATTTTGAACCTTGGTAAATGTGCGATTCTCTTAATGATATTTTTGACTCCGTTTTTTGTATCTTTGATAAAGTTTCTGCAAATCTGCATCTCATAGACACTCCTCAAATAGGATAGACAACTTTTACAGTGAGAAAGTTGTCTAGTCGCTGATGGAGTCTGATCAGATGCATACAAAAAAAAAAACAAAAAAAAAACAGCCTGAACGGTATTTGGGCCAATTATATCATCTTTCCAGAAGGAAAACAGAAACATGTATTGTGCTTAAAGGAACCAGCCAGAAAAAAAAAGAAAAAAAAAAGCCTTACAGATACGCAGATGTGAACATCAAATTGCATCAATATCAAGAGAGGAAGAGTGGAGGCCTCCAAGTCCTGCGGGGATTCAAAGAGACTCTTTTAGTTGCAAACAGAAAACAAACATTTTTCTTGCAAGTAAAGCGGTGCGCTGAGAGCTCAAAATAGACATCTCTGCTCAACACACACACACGTACGTTTGTTCTTCTATCCTCATGAGGACTTTGGATTGACTTCCATTCATTTACCGGCCATTTCTGTAGCCTTACCCTGACCCCTTACTCTAAACCCAACTACCCCAGTAAAAACCTGATGCTAATTCAAAATTCTGAAAAATGATTTAATTCCAAATAGTTTTAATGATTGATTAAAATTTGACTTATAGGCAAGGGGTGTGGGGGGGGGGGTCCTCACAAAAACTCCTTGTGTTTTAAAATGTGTAAACTGAAGCACATCACGTCACTCGATTCTGCAAGAATTACCTCAGTAAAATCTTTTCAATGTTCCTCCGACTGTTTCGTTCCCCTCCCTCAGGCCATGCATATTCATGTGTTGTGATTTTACAGCTAATTACTTAGAGTTTGTGGGCATAATAAAGGGTTTTAGTGGATTTCATTAGGCTTATCAAAATAAAATTCAGCTTAACTCCATCAAATTCAAACCACAAACATTTTGGCTTTCTGTTCTTACTTTGTCACCGTGATGCATTGAGAGCTTGCAGAAATTTATATCAAAAGGTAACGTCAACAACTCAGACTCATGTTGAGATTTTTTAAAGGGGGGGTGGGGTATGCAAAATCAACATTTTTTTAAAACTTTATATCATGTTATAGCATTATTTTCTCATCAAAAACATTCCCAAAATATTGATTTGACTCATTCATGCATGTTTGAGAATCCTTTGAATCTCCTGTGGTAACAATGTGGAGCTGCCTGAACACTCCACCTATTCAACACCCATCCCCTGAAGCATTGTTGTAAAGACATGCTGAAGTGGGAGTGTCAGAAATGGTAGGATGTTCTAAAAGAGACAGAGGCCAATTTCCATGCGTTTAGATGGCCAATTTATTTAAGATATATAGACATTTTCAGAACAACTGAAGGTAACTGTTACTTGATTATAGTGTAAAATTGAACTAGATGCTTAGAAAGTACATACTACCACCCTTACATTACCCACATCCAAGGGGGTAACTTTAGATTTACCATTGGGTAAAACCCTGCATGTCATTTTCAGCAATTATGCTTAAATGTACATATATAACATTGTAAATTTTTAAATCGGGTTACCTAATGACAACAGGAGAGCTGCATCTGTCTATTTAACCAGTTAATTTCTATTGTGTTTAAAAAAAATTATGTCATTTTATTGGGGGGGGTTTATATTGACTGGATCAAATTATTGTGGGGGTCATAACCCCGCTAACCCCCCTGCAAATTACGCCTATGCCCACATCCATGTGTTTGTCCAGTCTGCTGATCCTGCAGGGTCACAGGAAGCTCGTGCCTGTGTCTCTGAGCAGGTTGTCAGTTTATCACAGGCCCAAAAAGAAGCAAACAACAATTCATACCCACAGAGCCACACGACCTAACCTGAGCATCATGGACTGTGAGAGGAAACCAGGGTTCTCAGAACTTTGACCGGGAGAACAACTAAACTCCACACAGAATGGAGCAGCAGGGAGTTGAAACTGGAACATCGTTTCTGCAAAACAACAGTGCAAAATCAAATCAGGCTAAAATAATAAAAAAAAGTTTTTATCTTTAATAAAAAATATAATTTTTGTATTTTATTTTAGAAGAACCTAGAGGGAGGTTTCTGTTAAATGTGACAAACAAATGGCATCAAACCGAGAGAAGTCACAAACAAATACAGTGTTTGTCACAGCTAGTGTTTAAGCAAATTATTAAAATCAGTAATTACATAGCACAGTTTTGGTGAAACAGACACTCTCTCGCACTTAATTAAACAACTGTGCCACATGTATCTCTTAACAGAGTTAATTGATACCTGCTGCAAATGTGAACAGCAGGTGCACAATGGAGCCGTAATTGTCAGATGTAGGATTCCAAAAGTTCACGTGGAGGAAACAAAATAAATCAGGCAGGCTTGAATCCGTGTTTTATGTTTCCTCCTCATCTTGCCCTTCAGCTTCTGTAACCGCGACACGTTTAAAACTGCAGACTTTTATTCCAGAGAGCCAAAAGTTCAATTTCAAGGCTAAACCTTTTGAACGTAGTTTGTGAAAGATGTCAAGATAGTTTGGAAGTTAGACCCTTTTGAAAAGGCAGCAACACGGTGCGGTAAACCCTCCATCCTGCAGATAAAACAGGCACCGGTAGCTCCTGTCGGCACATACCGCGCTGACAGTGAAGGTAGATGTGGCTCGAGTACAGACCTAAATTATTTACACCCAGTAAAACATCAAAACACTTCGCTAATGAGAGAGCCCACATGTGCAGAAGGGCTGTAAAGGTCATTTTTCATGTGATTATGTTTTAATGTTCATATTCCCAGCTTCAAAAGCCCCAGCCGCTCAATCAGAAGTCCATCTGGCAGCCGTGCAGCAAATCAGCCAATCACAATTAGCGCATGAGTCGTTAGGCTCACAAAAATGCATGCGGTCCATCTTGTTACCCTCTCTCTCTCTCACTGCTAATATTAAAAAATCCCTCCTTTGTAAAATACTAACTTCAGCTGAATTAACGACTCATCCAGAGTTGGTTTGCCTTCTTCAATGAGCATCAGGGTTTTGCTCTGTCCGTCTTCCAACACCTCAGCTCTCTCCATGAGAGACGGTTGATCTAATGGGAGCAATACAGGCCAATGGTTAATGCATGAGAGGCAGTACTTTAGACTAATGGCTGCTGCAAAGTGCAAAATCAGGCCAGAAGAAGTGAAAGAGCAATGAGCGAGAGAGAGTGAGAGAGAAAAAAAGAGTGAAGCAATGTCGGAGAAGAAGCAGCAGAGAGCAGGGCAGAGTGAGCAGACATGATGTGGGACCGCAGCGGGTCAGAAAGTTCTGGAAATGGAACAAACTGGGGCACATTTATACTGAGAAATTAAAATTTACCAAGACTATTTAGAATTTTTATTTCTTATTAATGCTATTGAGGCTAAAAGCAAGTAGGTATCTCTGCAGACAAGTAGGCATTTCCAAAGAAAGGCGTTTTTCAAGTGACACACCTGATTTGATGAACACAAAAGGGGCGTTACTTAAGCACACCACCTGATTGGATGATCCCTACTCAAGCGTTTCTTTATATGTGACCCATTACATCAAAACAAGGATTAAGTCTAAAAGTGGTATATGGAGAATATAGTGTTTTGATTAAAATGTTTGCAAAAATTGCATTTTGTAAACACATAATGAGTTAATGCTTTATCAATGTATCTGAAATATAATCATAAAACTAAATTTCGAAGCAATTTTTTGAGCAATAGCAACCAAGAACCTAATTTTGAGGAAAAATACCCTTACAATTTTGAGATTTTCTATGTGAGCTAGCAAAGTTTTGTGTTTTTTCAGATGGGAAATCTCAATATTCAAAAATAATTGGAGGTTTCCTCCTTATAAAGACATCAAAAGGTCTTCATTAAAATAACATAAAATCTAAATATAAAATTACATTTTTGTATTATCATAACCAGCAAGTCAAATTAATTCATTTATATGGATTTACTTATGATATCAGAATAATCTAGGTATCAAATTGTAGCTTTTAAAGCCAGAAATTTGAAAATGTAATTGGGTCATTTTGATATGATGGCTCACATATCATTAGCTTAGCTTACTTTTCTAGCATCAGACTTTCATACTTTAATATGTCCTGGATGACTTTCTCAGTCATCCAGGACATGGAAAACTAAAAGTAAAAAGACAAAGCAACTGGACATCTGTTCTGGAGCTGCAGACGTGTGGAGCTACAGATTTAAACAGTACGACTCAAGGTTAGTAATGTAATGTGACTTGACCGTTCAGACTGCAGTCGCTTTGAAAAACATCAGATATGTATCCAATGCAGTACCACCTACTGAAAAGACCTGAAAAAAAAGGGGATTTGTCGCGTTAAGACTGTCATAAAAAAATACAGATTTTGGACGCATTTGCCTACAGTGTGACTGTAGCCTAAGATAATTGCTTTTTGTAGTTGATGACATAAAAAAAATAAACAAATAGCAGCAAAAACATTTATGGGCGACATTATTCCTCCACCGATTAGTTTTTTATCGCAGCAGCAGCAGCTTCAGGTATTACTGTGTCTGAGGCCAACAGCTTGAGCTGAAACTGCACCACACTGACGTCTCCGTTTGGGGACTTTTGGGGAGAAATTAGACCTCCACCTGAAAAGGGCCTGTGCCACATTGCCGTATGACTGTTTCTCACTTTTATTGCTGCACTGAGCAGCTTCTGCCTCACAGATCCCCCTCCCAGTACCCCTCTTAGCCACCTGCTCCCTTTTCAGCATTTTTCAAAACTGTGCAGTTGGTGGAGTCAGACTCAGTGGTTTGAAAAACATTTGAAGAAATGATTTTTTATAAGAAACCACATCAATAAATGGCATCCAAACAGCCTCCAGTTGCAGAGTATAAAACTATAGGTCCTGTAATGAAAAATATCTTCCTACCTTACACATCCGTAAGGCCTGGCATTCTTTGAAGACGTCCAAATCCCTCACTGCTTGAGAAGAGCTATATCAATGTACATTTGGACAAACTTTATTATCAGTCAAAGGCTGTAAATATTGGAATAGTTTACCTCCATCTTTAAGAGAATCATACAGTTACTCTACCTTTAAGACTCACTTCAAATCTTTGACAGAACATCAAACCTGTACGTGTTTTTCTTTACTGCATTTCTGTCTTCTCATGTGGACTGTTATCTTTTATTTGTCTTTTTATGTGGCTGACCATCAGCCTGTCCTGGACTGCAGATGAAAATTAGCTCTCATGGTTGAATCTGGTACATTAATCAGATACTGCAACTTCCAAAATTAGCTTGTTGTCTGTAAAACCCACAGAGGTACAGGCATTCTTGTGCAGGCTAATGTTGATTAGCTGTGGCATCTATATCAAATTTTACTGATAGCAAAAGGTAACAAGTTGTAGATGTCAACCCACTGTGCACTTTTATTCCCCTTAGGTGCATTTGCTTATCATTTTTGTTTATTACATTAGGATATGTTTTATATAGTAGGATAAGATACAGAAAATTCACAATTTGGTTCGATATTTTAGTCTCGTAGTTCAATATTTTTTTTGGTTAAAAAAATATTCATGCCCTTCTTAATTTGTAATTTATTGAAATTAATTATGAGCATTTGTTTAATCTCAAAAGTCTAAGAAACAGCAAGTTTCTCTGGATCTGTGCTCGACAATGCAGCCTAGGTGGAGCAGTCGAACACAGATCCACTGATCCCTCAACACAGAGAATCTTCAGAAGACAAGCTGATAAAATAAATTTTAATCTGTACTGTTCTATAAATAATGTGTATGAAACCTAAAGCACTGTATTGAAGCTCTTTTGTTGATTTTTTTAGTTCTTCACTTATTAGACATGTTCAGTTTTCCATACAGAAAATGAATAATCCAAAAGCCAAATAATTCTGCCTGCGACAGCAGACACCGCAGGTTGCCAATCAGATTCCAGCTGAGTCTCTGCCTCTGTGTCCACCCCTGCGGGCATCTCTCTGTGTGCCGGGCGAACAGGAAAAGACATAAATGATGTCAGTCCACACCAATATCCTTAATGTGCTCACAGTTCGTTTTCACATCTCTCTGGGCTGAAACCAGGAGCTGTAGAGGCTGTGCCTAATCTATGGATGTGGCTGATAACGAGGAGTGGGGCCACATTCAAATGTGTTGCACTCATGTAGACAGAACATGAGTATGTATGACAGGTGTGTAAAGTGGAGAGAGACAGAAAATGTTCATAACTCAAATTAAATTACTTTATGATTGTTTTTTTTTTCTTACACAGCAGCATTTATCAAGCCTTAATGAACAGCTGAAAGGGTCCAAATGCAAATGTGAATTGTGGTGATGCAGACTGAGGCAGACAGATGGAAAGATGGAATGTGATAAAGAGGGAAAAAAAGAGAAAGAAAGAGAAAACTATCATCTCTTTGATGAATGAGGGTAGTGGCAGAAGCCCCCCCAGCGATCACTCAGTCACTGACACAGACCTCTGTGGCCTAAACTTGATTATCATGACATTCACATCAACACACCCTTACAGATGAGAGCATGTGGAAGGTCTGCTGTGGAGAGGATCACTTCAGCTGGTCTGGCTTCTGCAGCTTCTCACAGATCAGCAGGACCACCTTTCAAACTAATGGATTTCAAATGGGACATTTGTTGTGCATAAAGTCAAGTACAGAAAATTAAAGTCATAGAACACAAAAGCAACAGCACCTATATCCTAATACTGCAGCTTAAATAGCACAAAGTGTAGTTTTTTTACATCCTGTGACTGATTTGAAGCAAAATTGGTATAAATACCATTTTATTTAACTGATTAATTAATTAAGTAATTAAATAATTAATTAAAAAGGATAATACACATTAATATTCTAAATATAATATAAACTTGATTCTGCATAAAGGTTTAACCCCTGTATATACGCGAAGCACCAATGCACCAGTACTCACCAGAACAGATTTATTGTTTTGGGTGGGGGTCTAGGGAGGTGGGGGTGCTCATTGGTGGGCCCGATGGATAGCCCTTTATCAGAGCTAAACAAAAACAAACAAAAAAATTAATTAAAAATAAAATCTGAAGCTCCTATGTTGAACATATTTTAAATTATAAGCATTTTTGTATGTCCAGACGCCCCCTCTTTAGATGGAGCACCCTCCTAAAATATGGGGTCTATCGTAAAACTGTTGGCTGGCTCAGTGTAGGTCAGATAAATCTACATTCTGGCTAAATTTTATGATGATCGTTGCAGCCGTTTTCGTGCTACGGTTGACCAAAAATCACTGAAACGTAAAAAAGAAAGCATGAAAACATTATGTCCCCCGCTTTGCTTGCAGGGGTCAATATACAAAGCATTTTTCTATAAAAGTGTGCATTGGACCACTGTTTTTAAAGAATCTGCAAACCTTATCTCTTCAGGCAGCTCATAGATCTGTTTTGAAGTCAAAACATTCAGTTTTGTTTTTTGTTGTCAAACCAACAATGTTTTTCCTGTTCTGCTCGCCTCTAAACTATTAAATCCTGAAACAAACTATCAATAAATTCTCTCAGATTTTTCAGCCAGATTTTGAAAACATGGAGAGTTTCTTGTGTGTTTTTCTTTGAACGGTTCTGAAAAGAATGTTTCCACAGGTGGAACACTCGTCCTCCCCATTCTCCTCCTGGAGCTTGAGTCTTTAAGAGTGAAGTGCTTGGATGGGATAATAAGGCACCATTAGGTATTGGAAACACACTTAACCTTGGTCATTAAGGGTGTTAAGTGGAAGGTGAAAAAGTTTCAAATCTTTTCTGGATTCAACAGGGTTCAACAGAGGAAACCGAACTGTGAAGAAATATAATCAGCAACACCATTCTACTTCTGCACTCCTCACTATATAAAATAGAAAAATCTGTTAAATCCAAAAAAAAAATGAAACAGTTTCTAACAATTGTTAGATATTTAAAGAAATTACATTAGTGTAAAAGTAGGGCAACAAAAAATTTCACTAACATATTTTTTATTATTTATCTCACATTTTGAATGTTAAAAATTTTACACAAAATTTTGTTACTTAACCTAATTTTGCTGAATATTAAATTTAAAAAATAAAAATATATATATTTAAATAATAAATCTAAATGTAGAAATTAAATATTGAAGTTCACATTTATGGAACGTAGCCTTATGAACGCATTTTGAATTTAGATGTTAAATATTATTTTTAGCAGTAGAAGCATTAGCAGAGGTTAGCATCAGCTTACCATGGATAGGCTGTGTCTCAATTCATGGGTTGCAGTCGACGTCGGCCGCATTTGTAGGCCACTTACGTCACTATCCCGCGCCTCG
>JAUBOC010000103.1:1589563-1603360 GCA_032275365.1 Anablepsoides cearensis | reverse complement strand
GATTACTCAACTCAGTTAAGTGGAACCAGGTCACATAACCTGGTTAAGTAAATCCAACATCTGTTTTTTAGAGTGTACATTCTGTTGGAGAGATTACCCAGGCAGTCTCAAATTAACACTGTTACTCTCACATAATTTCAGTGCTGTGTTTTAGTATTCACACCAGCCTTGTTTAGTCCGCTTTAATCAAACTCTTGTTTGTTTGTCTAGAGAGTACGATTTGTTTGGGGAGGTGTGAACGCGTAATCAAACTCTGATGTCGACCGTGAACTCTGGTCCACCTGAAAACCTGGGTCTTGGTTCGGTTGAAGTGAACTCTGGTGTGGTTTGATTGCATGTGTGAACACAGAGCAGACTGGAAACTGCTTGAAAAGCAGGAAGTGGACTAAAACGCAGGCCATTCTGAGTAATAAAAGTAATAAAGCTACTCATACCTTGTAAATACCTCGCTCAATGTCTGTATAAGTCGACATCACGGCTGTAAAGTTGGACGTGCTCTTACTCGGTGAACGCTGCCTGAAACGGAGCCGTCTCAGTCTGTGGAAAACAATATTCTCCACGGTTCAGCCTCATCTTCCTCTCATTCTGAGCTAATTGTTGAAGACTATTTGTTTGGCACATTTGCCGAAAACCAAAAAAAATCCTACAATGACTAAAATCTGACGTGTTACCATGTTTTTTTATGCTTTACGAAGAAGGAATTTGCGTTCATTGTCTTCTGTGTTCAGTGTTACATTATTTCCCTTATCTTAAATCTGTACTGTACTGATGCTGCTGGAAACGTAATTTCCCTGAGGGACCCCTCCCACGGGATCAATAAAGTTCTATCTAATCTAATCTTCAGAGGTTTTTGTGTCGATTCGAGGAGTTTAATCTCGTACGAAATTTTGCAATATTAAACTCCTGCAATATCTCTCGCTGAGAGGTAACTGTTGTCTCGCTAACAGTGTTGCCAACTTAGTGACTTTGTCACTAGATCTAGCAACGTTTTAGACCCCTGTAGTGACTAGCAACAAATCTAGTGACTTTTCCCTGTCTTTTTGGAGACTTTTAGAAACTTTTCTAAGCACTTTTCTCCCCCTTTCTTCAGTGAGCAGTGCGGTGAGTCCCTCCCCCTTCCTAAAGTGATCTTACCAAAGTCCTAGAGAGAGATCTGATAGATAACCTTAAAGGAAAATAAAATAATTACTTATTTTGTTTTTTTATTTAAGTAGAATTTTTGGTAAGCTCAGTGTAAATTTCATTGAATAAATAAAGACATGCAAAGATCAAAAAGAAAAGGAATAATTAATTATTTTGTTTTATATTTATGTATGTCAGTTTTTGGAAAGTTCTGTGTGAATGTCATTTTTTTATATGATTTATTTTATTTATATATTTACCGTTATTTATATGATGTTGGAAGGCCATGCATAGTTAAAGCGCTGTTCTAAGGTCTAAGGAGATTCAATGGGGCGCAGGTTGTTCACAGGGTTTGGTTCGTTTGACAAAGTGCAGTGTGAATACGAACCACACCAACTGAAAATGTAAACAGATCTTGCAATTTTGGTTCCAAATTAAACCGAGTCTACTGGACTATCAGGTGTGAATACGACTTTAGTTCTATTTTACTATCCTAGGCATTAAAACTGCTCTAACCAGTTTTGACCTGTTGCTTAGGATCTGTTGGTGCACAGTTATGTATAAGTATGCATACTTCTTTACAACACAGGCTGCTGGGGAAAAGCTGAAAATTAAAGCTGTTTTTTCTCAGATAGTCCCAGGGAATACTTTGATTTGCTGCAATGCTGTGTTTCCTTTTTTTATTTCATGTCATTGGTTGTTCTTTTTTTCTTTCTTTCTTTCATCTTCACTCAATTGACAGGAAACCTTGCTAATCGTTTATTCTGAAATGTATTCTATGCATGACATTTTTTGTCTATTTTCGACCCAGGTAAATCAGATCTTTGCAGAAATATGCCTTCTGAATGGCACAGCTAAAAGACCGAGTGATGGATAAAGAAAGGAAGTGCAGCATTATCAGCAGACGGGGCAGGTGCTGTGATATTCCTTTGTGTCGGCTATTATTACAGAGAAGATGAGCTTAAATCTGGCCAGCAGTGTGGGAGTTGCAGGCATTTACAGAGGTTTTCTGAAAAGACCTTTATTCCAGTACAATTTTAGGAGTCTCTTGTGTTATTAATTAATAAAAGAAGCGAGATTCAGTTTCCTAACTGCGGACTGAAAGGGTTCAAATTGATGTTTGTGTCATTTTTATGACTGAACTAAACCTTACAGAAGAAGAAAGGAAGAAAATTAAAGAGGCAGGTAGGTTTTCACACATTTGCTGGATTTTCTGCCAGCTTCAGTTTCACATTGAATCAGTGTATTTGAATGTCATTGATGTCATTTTGTTTATCTTCTTCTACAGAGAGTTAAAGTTAGCTTTACAACCTCCCACAATTACATTAAGTTGTTTCCAGTGTACTCTTGTTTTAGAGCTTTTTCTCTGCAAATAAAATACATTATATTGTTTTACATTTTGAAGATGTTAAAGGAAAAAACCAAACACAGTTATCAGAAGAAGATTTGGGATATTTATAATGTTACCTAGTGTCTGTACTATCTTGTGTAAGACAATCAAATGTTAGTGCTTACATTTCTCATAGGATCTAAGTAGGGGCATCTATCCTTTTAGCCTCCCTGGTAAGGTATTTTCAGGGGTACGGGAGAAGAGAGTCCATTTGAACGTCGAACCTCAGATTCAGGAGGAGGGGTCATGGGAGTTTGTTAATCCAGTCTACATGTGTTTTGTGGACTTGGAGAAGGCATTCGACCGTGTTCTTCAAGATACTCTGTGGGGGGTGCTTCGCAAGTTTGAGATTGTGGATATGTTGTTATGTGCCATTCAGACTCTTTACAAGCGGTGTGAGAGTTTAGTTTGCATTGCCGGCAGTAAGTCGGACCCCTTCAGAGTGGGAGTTGGACTCCAGGGCTGCCTGTTGTGACTGATTCTGTTCATAACTTACATGGACAGAATTTCTTGGTGCAGCCAGGGGGCGGAGGGAGTCCAGTTTGGTTGCTTCAGGATTCCATCTCTGCTGTTTGCAGATGATGTGGTTCTGTTGGGGTCATTGTGCCGTGATCTTCAGCTCTAACTGGTGCGGTTCGCAGCTGAGTGTGAAGTGGCTGGGATTAGGATCAGCACCTCCAAATCAGAGTCCATGATCCTCGGTCGGAAAAAGGTGGATTGCTCCCTCCGGGTTGGGGGTGAAGTTCTGACCTAAATGAAGGAGTATGTCGGGGTCTTTTTCACAAGGGAGGAAAGAATGGAGCGTGAGATTGATAGACAGATCGGTGCAGCTTCAGTTTTGTGAACTCTGTACCAATCTGTTGTGATGAAGACGAAGCTGAGCTGTAAAACAAAATATTCTGTTTACCAATCAGTCCACGTTCCTACCCTCACCTATGGTCACAAACTTTGGGTAGTGACTGAAAAAACAAGATTATGGATATAAGCGGTCAAAATGAGTTTTCTCTGCAGGGTGTCTGGGCTCTCCCTTAGACATAGGGTGAAAAGTTCAGTATCGAGGAGAGACTCAGAGTAGAGCTGCTACTCCTCTACATCGAGATGAGCCAGTTGAGGTGGTTTGGGCATCTGATAAGGACGCCTCCGTAGGGAGTTGCTTTAGGCATATCCAACTTGGAGGAGACCAGAGGAAGACCCAGGAATATGTCTCTCGGCTGGCCTGTGAACACTTTGGAGTCCTCCCAGAAGAGCTGGAAGAGGTGGCTTGGGAAAGAGAGGTCTGGGCTTCCCTGCTCAAGCTGCTGCCCCCATGACCCAACTTTGGACAATTGGATAAAGTGAAAGATGATGGATGGATCTAGGAAGGAAGGCAATCAAACAGAAAATATGAGCAAACTGCTGTCAATACTTATAAATAAATTCTTCAGTCTTGTCTAACCAAACCATATTGTAATGATTACGCACATGATACTAATACTTGTCATCCTTGATAATAACTTGACTTTACAGCACAAGCATTTGATCAAAGGGGAAATTACAGCTCAGAAGCAGCCTGTCAGTTTAGCTGGCACTGAATCCTGTACTGTGTTGAATGAAAATGTTGCAGATGGCAGTTTATAATGGCTGCCACTATAGCTCCATTCCCAACGGACAAAAAAAAAAAAAATAAATAAATAAATAAAAAAATAGGAACGTGCCAACACCTACTAACAGTAGGCTGTTTGAAGGGGTTCAGTCAGCATTACTTCACTGTGTGCTGCACAGCACCTGTGGTTTCCATAGTGATCAAAGCTAAGATTTTAAACATGCTCATCAGCTGAAGCATGAACCAGAACCTCGGAAACTGACAGCACTGACCCACATGGCGACTAAAACCTCCCTCTTTGTTGAGCTGCAGAACTGTGTCACATTGTTGCTGTACAAAAAAAACAACAAAAAAAACAGACTAAGATCATTTTGTCAGAATGTCATGATTACCAGAATTATGAGACTGCAGTTTACATGAAGGGTTGAAGGATGTTCATTCCTGTTGCAGAAATTTGATTGTCTGTGAGAAAAATAGGGACGTGCAATGCCTGCCTGGAGCTATTTTCACACATTGGAAATGCTTCATGTAAAAATGGGATTGTATGCAACTTTCCTTCCTGATTTTCAATGTCATAGTAGGACTGAAACTGACATAATTAGAAATAAAATCAGAAATATATAAATGGACCAAAAAATAAATAAACACACTTAAAATGCACCACTTTAAAAAAAAAGGAGAACTTTACCTCATGTTTTATAATTTAATTGACCTTCATATTATTTTTCCAGCTTAGTTCCAACAATATATATATATATTTAGCACATAATTTTACATTTTATGTTTTTAAACTTATACATTTTTGTTTTTCTTTTTACTTTTGCATGCAAGTCTTTTTACTTCCATGTAATGCTTTTACATTTATCTGTCTCCTTATGCATTTCTGCCTCATTATGCAAACAAGGTGGGCTGCCCTTCTTTGGTCAGCTCCTCTCTTATTGGTCAACTATCAATTATGTGCTAAAAAATATAATTTGTTTTAACTAAGCTGGACAAATAATTATAAAGTAATTATAAAGTATGAGATAAAGTTCTCCTTTGTTATTTTAATTGATGCATTTTAGGTGTATTTATTGGGTTAGTTATACGTTTTTGCTTTTATTTCTAAATGTGTCATTTTTAGTCCTTCATGTAATAACTGCTAGAATAAGACAAAAAAATTACCACTTTTGAGTAAGACGTAGGCATTCACCAATCCAGGTATAAACCTGGATTGTCCATAGTGGACCTTTTTATAATATATCTAATAAAATTTCTTCAACATTCTGTCCCTTCACTGATATGCGAGATTCTCAGTAAATATGTTATTGTGTCAAAAGAGCAATGCTTGTTAAAAAAAATGTAAAACACAAACTTTGCTTCTTTTTATATTTAAAGATTATCACCTGCAATTTATGACAGCATATACAAATGACCTCTTGACAACTATAGCAGCTGATTTAAGTTGAAAATGTCAGATGGGAAATGGGGTGGCCTGATGTCTTTAGCAGTTACTTCTGCCACCAGGCGCCATTTGAGCAGCTGCTGGCGGAAGCGGAGATGTGGGAGATGTTCAACCTGTCATCTCAGCCTAATATAACAAGAAAATGTCTGCTCTAATAACTTAACTGCACTCAAACAAGACCAGACATTAATGCTTTGACCTTTCGTTCCATTACCCCGACATTCGTGAGAGCAAAAGCTCTGATCAAATGAACCGTACACCCACTGTCACATTCTTCAAACTTATCCTGTGACCTTGAGGAAGAAACTTTCTGTGGGTCTCAAAAAACAAAATCTTTCTTTGGATGAAATAATGAAGTTGTAAAAGGATAACCAAATCAACCAGCAACTAAAAACCAAATATAAAATGTAAATATAACATCATAAAAATGTCATTTTTATATTACAATTATTATATTGTATTGCACCTTAAACAAGCTTTATTGTTTTACTTTGTCTATCCAAAAAATGTGAACTAATATTTTAAATACAAGAGGTTTATAGTACAGTGTGGTGTGATTTTTTTTTGGATAAAAAAAAACATTTAAATATATCATAGTCATATATCAAGTTTAAATGATTTACAGAAAGTGTACAATAATTGGTTAAACAAATTTAGGCAGGTGCCTAAATTTGGGCACTGTTGTCTTTTTATTGTTTTCAAAACCTTTAGAACTAATTGTTGGAACTCAAATTTGGTTTGGTAAGTTCAGTGACCCTTGGCCTCCATACGGGGTATTTAAGGGGGAAAATTGTATGTTTTTCTCCTCTTTGCATCTTCTCTGAAGAGTCGCAGCATGAGAGTCTGAAAACTTTCAAATGACCTGAAAACAAAGATTGTTCACCATCACGGTTTAGAGGAAGAATACAGAAAGCTGGCTGACCAAGAAAAATCTCGAATAAACAGAAGCAAAGAATGTTGAACAGTCAAAGTCAACCCACAGACCAGCACCAAAGACCTACATCATCATCTTGATGGATCAAGATGGGGGGCGATAAGTATGCCCACTCCTGCTCGGCGCCTCTCAGCATGGGCAACTTCAGAGTGGAAGAGAGTCCAACCCCTCTCAAGAAGACTGGTTCCAGAGCCAGAGCGGTGCGTCGAGGTGAGTCTGACTATATCTAGTCGGAACCTCTCAACCTCACACACCAACTCAGGCTCTTTCCCCACCAGAGAGGTGACGTTCCACGACCCTAGAGCCAGCTTCTGTAGCCGAGGATCAGACCGCCAAGGTTCTCGCCCGGCCACCAGGCGCTCGCCAACGTGCCTCACCTCCTGGCCTGGCTGCAGAGTGAGGTCCTGGTGACCTGCGTCCATGCGTGGGAACACTGAATTTATTTAAGGCACTCATCATGAGGGGTCTTTGGCCTGCGCTTTGTCTGATCCCTCACCTAGGACCTGTTTGTCTTGGGTGACCCTACCAGGGGCATGAAGCCCCTGACAACATAGCTCCTAGGCTCATTGGGACACTCAAACCTCTCCACCACGATAAGGTGGCAGCCCAGGGAGAGGACTTCTTGCTTTCCTGCTTTGAACATGTCATTGGGAAAAGTGCTTTTATAAAAATGAAAAATAAAAAGACCTAAAGTGTGTAGATAGTACAATTGTAAAAGGCTTATAAAAAGTAATATTCACTCATTGCTGCCACATTTCTTGTGTTTCTCACTGAAAAAATGAGCTATTATTCATTCTCAGAATGCTTTTGACTCAACATAAATATAAATTTCTATCACAGACATCTTTTGGTAAGTAAATAAATAAATAACAATGAAAGGCCGCCGAAAAGTCCTTGAAGCAGCCCAATGGAGCGTGCAGGAAAGCAGGGAGTCCTGGGAGGAGTGGATGATGGACAGGCAACACAGCTGACCTGAGAGTCCTGATCATGCAAAGGGGTTTTATTGTCTGGGACACTGAACAACAGTGTGAACAGTGTTCACGCTGACTGTGAGGAAATCTCACCTTGACTGCCAGTCACTGTCGGCAGTCACAGTCCAAGGTGCTGAACTCTCACTGGTGTATTCTGGGTACCTTACTCTTCCTGTAAATTACTAAAATAAAAAATCCTAACTTTTCCTGTCAAATCATTGCTAAGATATGTTTCTTTATACCAGTGGTGTCCAAAGTCAGTCATCAAGGGCCGGTGTCCTTATGATGAATTAATCACTCATTGTGCTAACAACTCAAGAGGTTGTTTGTCATGGGGCATAACAATAATAATTAGTGGAATTTTTTTTAACAATCAAAAAGTGAGCAAAATAATGAAAAATATGCTAGTGAAATTTTTTAACATTTCATTTTACACTTGGCGTCCCATAATTTGTTTCCATCTGGAAAGACTTTACACTAAAGAAGCGTACTGAATGAGAGGTGGAACCCCTTCATGAACCAAATAAAGAAACAGAATAAATCACATTATGTGAGAGTAAATTCATATGCAGCTATTTTTGCAAAATATGTGCAGAAAAATTAATACAAACTGAAGAAAGTCTTGTTCTTAATGCTGGTTTTTGAAAAATCAGCGTGTTCAATTATATCAATCATAATTTTATATCACAAAGGGGACATAATATGTCCCCTTTGTGATATGTCCGCAAAATTTACCAGCTAAAAAAGTGGATTTTGCATAATATGCAAAATCCACTTTTTTAGCTGTTAAATACATTTTGCGGTGCACCTGGAGACTGTAGGAGTCAGAGAAGTTCAATTTAGTCTCCTGGTTCTGCAAAGATACGTTTTATATTTTGTTTGGATCCTATTTTTCAGCCTGTTCAGTTTTCTATATTTTCTATGACATTTTCTAAAATATTACATCAAATAAAATGCGATGGAATTACCAAATAAGGTCTGGACTTACCAACTAAAATTTCCTCCTCTTAATTTTCCTCTGGTTCTGGGTCAGACTCTGGCTCCAACATGTAAGGCTGGATGGAGAAGTCTTATGTTGCTGACATCTTTTAATTAAATTGTAAATAAAATGTCTCTACAAGCTAAAAAAAACATAACCTCCTCTCTCAAACTGGAGTGGACCGGTTTGGAAGCCGGAGGGGGGCGGAGCTTAAAGCATCTTTAAGGAACAGTAACAAAACCAGCTGCTTTGAGCCAATGGGTGAAAGAGGGGCTGGTAAAGTTAGACTAAGGAGGAATTCAGACCAAAGCATTGTAGTTCCACTTTATAAAGACCCTATGAATGATTTAAATGTGAAAAGGAAGGATTTAAAAGCAGGATATGTCTACTTTAAAGTATTATTTTGAAATAAGTTTATATCTGCTTTTTGCATCATTTAGTCTTTTTTAGAATTTATTTACTGCTCAGAGCCACTCTACATAAAAAAGTTACTCAATATGACTCAATATTCTTTTCTCTTTGTCATACAGTTTATTTTGACCACAAGCACTGAGTTGATCTATTATTCAAGTGAAACCCCATGCATTATTTTGCTTATAAATATGTTGAGCTCATCCTGTTTTTAAAATAATACCACTCACATAATTAGAACAACGGGATGTTGGCTCAAAAACCTTATATGAATGATTCAGTCACCGCGTGAATCCAGGCAGACACAATCGGGTTGCATCACATTCTGGTTCTTTCCATCCCTCACACAGATTTATGTCACACTGGGAGGGTTTCAGAAGCGAAGCAAAGAAACTTTCTGCCCGACTGTAAAGCATCGTCAGCAGAGGAAAACAAGCTGTATCTTTTAACTCTGTCACGTGTCTCCCACTCCCCAGACTTCAGCAGTTGTTTTTCAAACCTTGTCCTCTTCTTTCCAGTGTCTTACTTACTTGACTCATCTGCTCAGGAAAGCTTGACATGTCCTTAAGAAAATAGACCAAGGAAGTATTTTTATGCTTCTTTACAAAGTTCAACATCGTATTTGAGGAAAAATGATGGTTTTGCCCCCAAACTGAATCTAATTAAAATTATAATCCGTGTTGAAAGTCTTAACTGCCTGATTGGGGTTTAAGAAGGAATGTTTGCTCATCTCTTAGTGTTTGTTAAAACTTTTGTTTTTCAAAAAAAGGGTAAAGCAGACACAGACAAATCCTGTGTTTACCAGACAAACAGCTCCCGTTTGCTCCGAGTTCACGGAACATCATTCATCTAGACAACTTCATTTTAATCAGATTCCACATGATTGTAATTTCATAACTGATTGTAGTCAAACACAGGGTACAGCTAAAGTCTGATATTCATTCAAATGCAAGTTGCCTTCGGAATATTCCACCAGCTTTATGAGAAAATGATGAATATTTGACAGCAAACCCCAGCGGAGGGATTCTTTATCATCGAGCTCATTTTGAGAGGCATCTGCTCGCTTCCAGAGAGCTCAGCCATATTCTGGAGGCAATAATTTCATGGAATAATTTCACTTCCTTCATCTAACACAAAGGGAACGGGGGGGGGGGGGGACGCCCCCTGAAGTTCGAGAGGCCCTAATAATTTCCTTTTAGTTTTTAGAGAACTGAAGACCACCAGAAAAGACAGGAGAAAGGATGCAGACAATAGCAAATGACATCTATGCATCTCTGGAGGAAAGCACACAGCTGGTAATTACTAATGAAGGCAGGATTCTGGGATCCAGATTCAAGGTCGACGAAATGTGAAAAAGACACACAAGTGGGGGAAAAAGAATTCCCCCCAGGAAACATTACCATGCAATTAAACCAGACATAATGAAGGTAATAGTATTGATTTAATTAAGATAATTTTAAATCACATTCAGTCTCTGAACTGTAATGGCCCTTGTAAGGTTGATAATAAGAAAAAATGTTAGTTTTCTGTCCTTGTTCACGTTCTCGGCCGCACTGAAACCAAATCTTTGATTCAAAAATGCAAGTCAGATGGAGCAGTGGCGGATCTAGTATTTGTTGAACTAAGGGGCCACCAAGGGGGCCACTGTATTCATAGAGGGGCCAAATATTTGTTCAACATTATTTCACACAAATCCCCAGTTTAGGTAAGGTTTTAACCAGTCACACATGCTCAAACACCTGTAATATAATGTAAACTTTTAAAAAAGCTTGCAGAATAAATTCTATTTTTACCAGTTTTACATACAGTTTCACTGTACATAGATAAAACGATTTCAAACACACAGCATTTGAGACAACCTCATCATTATTTGTCAGTTGAAAGACTTTCTGCAGGATTGTTGTGATTTTCTTAAGAAGAGAAGAAGATTTCTGTAAGCTTGATTCAAGCTGAACATTCCTATTTGACTCATTAGCCCCTCTAGTGTTTGGACGTGGAACTGCATCCACCATCATCGCTCCCAGGTAAAGGACAATGACAGGACAGGGGCACTTCAGGGGGCCAATCAGATTTCAGCATGAAACATGAAAACGAATATGACAGGTTTGTATATGTAGTCATAAACAAGTTATTACATTAGCTGAAATGGCTCAAAAAATAAAACACAAACAAGGAAAATGTCTGCATAGTGAGACATACATTATGGGTGTGATGCTCAATATCACCAATTTCCTTTCTGGTTCTGATTAAAACTCCGGTTGGTATCTGTGATCTGATGCTGATACTTTGTGTAAATAAACCTAATGTGGTAAATCTTAAAAAAGTAACGTATTTCAATGAATACAAGACATCAGTAATTTAGTACAACAGAAAAGCCAACCAGAGGACACAATCATATGTGAAAATGGCGTTTTTAACAATAAAATGTGATAAAATAATGAAACTGAGCACATGCCACTGTGCTTACGCATTACCCAGGTGGAAGAAAAAGTAGTTACTTCTAAGCATGTATGATTTAGACCAGTGGTTACCAAACTTTTCAGCTTTTCACCCACAAAATTCTAACAGCAGAGACCTGTGCCTCAAGCTGTTGTCAGTTGATAAACATTGTTTTCACGTCAAATAAACAAGAGTAATAGTAACATTATTTACTAGGCTATTTTTGTCCATTTTTAGTACAATTATCTTATTATTTTGTATCAACAAAGGTAAAGAAAAAAATTATTGTCATTTTTCCTTGTAATTAATACAGAAAATATTTTCAGGACCCCACCTTGCTGTTTCAGGACCTCCCACTGTGGGTCCCGACCCCAACTTTAGGAACCACTGATTCAGACCAGTGGTTTCCAAAGTTGGGGTCGAGACCAAACTGTGGGTCATGAAGCATCATGTTGGAATCCTTGGATAATCTCCAGAAATCATATCATAGGTAAAAGATTGGTGACGTAGTATTTTTTCTATAACTAGTAATATATAGAATAACCACAAAAAGTAAACATGGTATTAGTAATAGTAAAAACTGTTTGGATTGTCATTAAGCCCATGTTTATAAGGGTTATTGACAAAGTTTGAGCTCTCAGACCAGTATTATTTGGGGTCACAAGCCTTTACCCTGGATATTTGTGGGTCAGAAGGTGAAACAATTGAGAACCACTGAATTAGACAATATTTCAATAGTTTAGTTACTTTCCACTGTGTTCCTGTTAATGATATATACTACCTTGTTATGGCCTGAGGCCATTTTTGTTTTGCATGAGACTGTGCTGTTGCAGGTACATGATTTGCTGGGCCTGCTGTGCTGTGACATCTCTGCAATTGGCTGGCCTCGTCTGGCTCCTCCTGGTGGACATCCCCTGCATCTGGATTGGATAATTCAACTTCTGCTCATCCAGTCACCAGAAGACCTGCATCTATTTAAGCCCTGCTCTTTTGTTAATCAGTGCAGCTGTGATTACATTTAGCAGCTTGCCATTTTGTCTGTGGGTTTTTGTATGGCCTTGGCTTTGTTGTTTTGCCAGGTCTAGCTTGACAACCAGTGGGTTAGTTAAAGTCTGTTTGGGTAAATTAAACAAACTGTGTCTTATAGTTTGGTGCAGAATTTAGAGTCATCTTGTGGGTTTTGTTTAGTTGTTTTTGTTTACTGGAGTTGTTTGGTTTAACAGTCCTTTGACCTTGGGTCATTGTTTAAAGTAGTGTATTTTCTTTTGGTTTAACTTAAAGCTTGTAACAGCACTACTTATTCTTAGTTGTGTAGGGCCACCTAATCATTTATTTCAATATTACTTTTTTTTTTCATCTTCTCCTTTAACCCATTTTTGAAGTAACAAGAACTGAACAATTGACTGAACTGAGGTTGACCCAAACCTTTGTTCAGGAACAGTGTGTGTTATCACCTCTGGTGAGACTCGACACCCCCTCCTAGACTGCCAAGAAACATCTGGTCTTAATCAAGAAAAGACTTTATCTCTCTACCTCTCAGAGTTTCATTGATTTAGAATCCACGAAACGTATCCGATTGGTTGGCTGTTTCGCTCACCAGACTTCATGTCTGCAGCTTAAAGACCAGGTGTCAGTTGTTGTTTAGACTAACAGAATTTACAAGGGAGGCCCCTTCCTTAAGGAATTTCACACATAAATAACAAACAAAACACCTTTCCTCCCCTTGGGTCTCAAAACTGGCGCGGATCCACAGCGCCTCCTGCTGACGCAGCACTGGACATTAACTTGACAATTCATACATTTAAATGCATATATATATAAAAAAAGGAAAGAACAAAAGAAACTTTTCTCCTGTATGTGTGTTTATGTGTCAAACTTAATTATGTTCCCCTTTTTGATAGAATCTGAACCCTCCTTGGTGTTAACCGTGTTTAGAAATAATTTGAAAGTGTTCTAATATTCTCCGTTTATTGTTTTTCTGTATTTTCTTTTCTTTTGACTTATCCCACATATGAAGTGTTGTTTTGCTTAGTTCTTTTATTTTAGTAAAACCTCTGTGTTTCTGTTATTAATAATAGTACCGTCTATAGGTAGAGATGTCAGTATAACTCATAAAGTAACATTTCTTTTGTTATAATAATTAAGAAATTAATGATTACTTCTTTCAGTTAACTAACTTGATTTTCCTTTTATATGGTTAAAAGTCATTAAATTTATCATAGTGAGCACAGAAGACAAAGTCTGTTAAAACTTGTGTTTAGTTAACGTCATCAGGCATTGTGGCAGAGTGAAACCAAATTAACATAAATTTGTTTTTAGCTCGGGTTTCTGTGTGAGCTGATTGGTTCACAGAGCCAGAAACCCCGCCCCTCTAGGCCCTTAAAAAGTTCCACAGAGCGTGAAACACTCTTCTTAGCTCTTGTCCTAATTGTCCTCTTCTTGTAACTCTCTTGTTCCTGCTCCTTGACGACATCATCAGCTGATCCAGTTGCTCCATCATCACCTCGTTTTAGAACAAGCCTCAA
>JAUBOC010000103.1:1529529-1543134 GCA_032275365.1 Anablepsoides cearensis | reverse complement strand
CCGTAATCTGTTTGAATTTATTCATTTTTTTTTTAAGTTTTAGCACTTTTTTGCCATCTTGTTTTTTTATATATTGGGTATGAATATCTGAAACCAGCTGTGATCCTCAGGAACCCTGGCAGTATTTGTTGCAGACAAGTACAATGGCTTTATATCAGATCTTTGGAGGGTCTTAACCTGGATGTGACAAAGACAGGAACAATTTGTTCTGTAAGATCTGACCTCTTCACCATCTCAGCTGCTGCAGTGTGACACAATATAAAAAACAGTAATGGGTGTTCCGTTTTTTCTTTCTCTCTTATAAGCACATGTCTTAACCACCTGAAGTCTGAGCCACTGATGCCCATACATAATAACAAATGTACTTTTTTTTGTCAAAAACCTTTTTTTTTATGTGTCCAACACCACCAGCCCAGGTCTTCCTCTTTTTCTAGTCAAAGAAAGGAGGAAGCAGTGCGAGGGTAACAAGGATCACCATGTACCCTCACACTGTGCTTTCCCTCTGGAGAAAACAAGCAGATAAATATGCACAGTTTCCTGCTGCCAGCTACCCTAAGGGCAGTTTCCTACACTGCTTCTGAATTTGCCACTGAGCATTACATGAATGCTGCGCACACCAGTGGGTACCAGGACTCATCAGGGACAATTTCACCCGGGATCAGCTGTGTCAGGTAAGAGGAGTCACATTATACAGTCAGCTGACAGAACGGAAAAATAAGGCTGCCAAGCGAGTTGGGACACGGCAAAGGAAGAATTCCAGCAAGAAGCAAAGTTTGACTTTGAGACTTTACTTCTTGTACTGTATTGATACTGTGAAAAAAAATTGCTGAGTGCTGAATAAACTTTGATATTTTAAGTTTCTGGTCATTAAAAATCCCTTTCCTGCAGCCTACCCACAGGTCCTGTTGACTAGATTTGACTCCAGAATCTCATATTAAGTGCTACACTAACACAAGTTTAGTTTACACAAAAAAAAAAACTTTCCTCCTATTTTAAGATTAAACTATTCAAAACAGATTTTAAAAAAAACACAAATACAGTTTAAAAAGGAACTGAGACTTTCAGACTAATTCGATTTAGAACAGCGACAACAGAAATATGAATTTCAAATAAAAGTAGTCAGTTTATGGAACAGACTTGATAGTGAGACAAAACAAAAATAAATATATTTCTGCATGTAGTATTATGGCATAGAATAAGCTGATTTTTTCTTGTGTATGTGGAGGCAGACACAAGTATATTTATTTCTGGTCTTTTTTATTCATGATTTGTTTTTAGTTGTATAAACTGTTCATATTTAATATTGAGTGAATGAAATAAAAAAATAAATAAAATGTGAAGGTTTGTTAAAGAGTAACTCCACCACAAACTGTGGCCTGCCTTAATTTGATTCAATAATATTGTTTAAATATATTAATCACAACTCAAAACACAAAACTAAACAAACTATTTAAAGAATTATTGATCTTTACCTCATAGCAAAGAAATCGGCTTTATACTTTTTTGGTCATAACTCAAACTGCTCCAGCTGAGCTGACTTGTGTCACAGAGGAGCTGCAAGCTTCTGTGGAGTTTTCGTCCAATTGCTTGAGTCTCACTTCAGGAGGCAGGAAGTAATCTATTTCAACTATTAAATATGTTCAGTTACCAGGAGAAGCTGTAGCAATAAAAGGTCCTAATGGTAAATGTTATGTCTTGCATTGGTTATTAGTTTTCACCTTGGACTGAAACTAAAAAATAAAGCAAAAAAAAAAAAACCTCTAGCACAATTAAATCTACAAAAAGTAATGTACGCAAATTCTTCATTAATAAAGATTAAATCTGAGCACAAGATCTGCAGAAATGTGTCAGGATTAGAAGTAATGTAGACACACTATGCTATAAAATCCTTCCTTTTCACATTTAAATCATTCAGTTGGGGTCTTTATACAGTAGAACTAATGCTTTGGTTTGAATTCCTTCTTATTCTAACTTTACCAGCTCCTCTTTCGCCTCTTTTAAGCTGTGTCTCAAAGCTGCTGGTTTTATTACTGTTCCTTTAAGATGCTTCAAGTCCCGCCCCCCTCCGGCTTCCAGATTGGTCCACTTTGGTTTGAAAGAGGTGGTTACATGGTGAAAAAACATTTTATTTACAAATCAATTGAAAGATGTCATCAACAGAAGACTTGTCCATCCAGCCTTACATGTTTGACTTTATGGTAATTCCGTCTCAGATAATTTGGTGAAATAGACTCAAAAATAGGTCATAGAAAAAACTGAACGGGCTTAAAACTATGACCCACACAGAATATAAAGATATCTTTGCAGAACCAGGAGAGATTAAATGTATCTTTTCTGCCTCCTAGAGACTCCAAGTTCACAACAAATTGTATTAAACAGCTAAAAAAATGGATTTTACATTATATGTCCCCTTTAACGCAAGTACATTTTATGCAATTGCTTTTTCTTTTTAAATTATCTCACTGTAGGGGTTACCCTACACCATTATCAGACCATTTAAGGTGGTGCTAGAGAAATAGTTTTTTTTTTTTTAAATAGCTAGACTAGCTGTAATGTTAGGAGATTCAGTCTGTGGTAGCTATTTAAAGAAATGCAAAAAACAGTTAGCTAGTATTCGTTTATTTATTTATTTACAGGCAACCACTTGTTATTAAAAAGTTATTGAACCAGCTCCACCATAAACAGTCTGATAAAACAGTGTGCCTTTTCCCCATTTTTGATAAATAAAATGAAAATAGAATAGCCGTTCTTTTTTTCATTTTTCAACATCGGTTTTTATAATGAAAAAAAAAATGAACGACCAAAGATTACACGGACCTTGGGCAACAACTCATTCTGTCAGCACTTGTGTGTAAATCTACAGTTCAAGAAACGTTTCAGAATAAAATTGGAACCAAAATGTAAGGAACAAAATCATATCCTGTTTAAATTTAGGAATTAGCTGTTTCACATGTTCATAGGAGAGTTTATATCAAGGTTTTAAAGTTCATTAATGTCTGTAAGATTTAATTATTAACCTTTTTAGGGGGATAATTCGACAAATCACAAAATACTCTATCAATTTCTTGCCATGAAATACTAGAGAGCATGGGTACATGTTGGTTTTAGTTACAGTAAATGTGACGTGAGTGCTAACAAATGGTAACCTTACCTAGACATGAAAAACAAGAACGCAGGAAGGCTAATACTGTTAAAAGAAATTAAAATATCAAGTATCAGTGCTTCTACAAACAGTATTTTTCTCTCGATTGTATTACCATCAGACAGAGCTGTTTCATCTTCAGGCCTGGTGGTAACCTGAGTCAGACAAAGGTGAAGCAGTTTGTGCTGGAATGATTAGCACTTCCTACTGATCTAACGAGCCACAAAAGACATATTTAAAAATATAAATACTTACACAAATTTATTAATATTTAAAAAGGAATTTAGTCACTTTATAATAATATATTAAAAACGAAATCCACAATTATCTTTATGAGACACTAAATTCCTCCAAATATGAGGTGCAATGTTATAAATTCCATCTGTGGCAGTGTTTAAAAACAACTGGAGTTTATTAGATTTCACGTGCACGCTGCTGCTGCTGCTGCACTGCATCAAATCATGGCAGTTAGAGCTGGAAGATTGGCAGCCGAGTCCAAATCGATTCATGTCGAAATCTTCAAACCTTTTCATTCAGTAATGGTTGGTTTGACAGCTCAGCTGAGATGTGAAGATTGGGCAGGTGCTCTAATACAGTCAAGGTCAGAGACATAAAGTGAAAAAAAATTAAATAGATTTTAAAAATGGGATTGAATAACTTATTTTATATTGATGTTTTAAAAAACAAGCAGATTATAAATAAAATGTCACTTTATACCAATATTACAGAGGTGTAAACCAGAATCATAATTTTTAACTAGTTCAAAGTGAGAATGTTTATTAGGAAAAGGTTTCTGTTTTACAGTATTGTACAATATATTAAACCTGAAAAGCTTCAGCAATGATAGGATATTATGACCACGCACGTGAAGCATGGTTAATATTGTTTTTGTACTGTTTATTTGTTTATTTATTATTTATATATTTTCATCTATCCATCCATCTATTATCTATACCCGTCTTTTTTCTGTTTTTTTGTTTCAACCAAGACTATGATGCATTCATTGCTTATCTTGAAAAAAGTGCTTTTTTTATGTTTCAACATGTTCTGAACATGAGCAAGTTTTACATTCACCTGATTTCTTTGACAAAGCCTGTGAGGCAGTTCGTTCCCCATATATGATTGAAGAACATTTCAAGCCCAAGATGGCCTATACAGAACCTGTACACTATGTGGGAATATGTGAAGGACTTATTCTTATGTTCTTAGATCTGAAGTTTTGCAGAAGTACTGTTCTCATGAATATGTCTGGGATGAAATAGTATCTGAAACAAATTAAATCAAAGCTAAAGATATAACATGTGTTTTTCAAGGAGCACTTATAAAAAGATGAATTTGAAATTGTTCACTGTTTAGGATCAAAGAGAACCAAAAATAAGTTATGTTTATCTATTGATCTTGTTTTAAAATGAATTAACCGATTTAAAATTATTGCATTTTGCTAAATAAAAGGATATTTTTGTGAATGTACGGGTTTGTTTTTGTCTCTTAAAAAGGTACAATTTGCCATGTCGCTCCAGCTGTACCTCACATAATTTGTACCTTTTTTATGGGTACACCTTAGTACCTGTACATAAAAGGTACATATTTGACACTAGAGGTAAATAAATGTTCTTTTAAAAAAGGTACAGATAAGGTACAAAATTGTTCCTAGGTTTGGAGGTACAATATTGTCCTCTACTAGGTTACAGCTGGAGCGACAAAGCCTTTGTATCTTTTTAAGTCCATATCTGTCCCTCTACTTTTTTTGTGTGTATGAATGTAGACACACTTTTTATTTTATTTATGTTTTCCTTATCGATCTACACTGAGCCAGCTTTAAGTGCATACCCCATATTTAAGTAGGGGGTTCCAACTACAATTTCTTTTTTCAAAAACTATTCTGATGAAGGGCTATCCATTGGGCCTACCAATGAGCAAATAAAAATTGCCTAATCCAAAGAAAATGTGTTTTAAATGAACCACAATTAAAATCACTATCAGGAAAGTTTTTTTTTTTCCTTTTATGAATAATGTGCGGGACGGTAATGCAACTTTCTACTTCTTACCTAAAAATGTAAGGAGTAGAAAGTACAGGCAATTGTGTTAAAAAGGGAGAAGTAAAAATAATGAGTGCAGAAAACCAAACTTTCTACTTAAGTATTAATACTTAGTTACTTTACAACTCTGCCAAATTTAAGGTTCACCAATCAATATTTAATGCTTAACTGGTCAATTTAGGCTTAGTATTGCCATATAAACAATGTTTTAAATGTTAGTTGTACACCAGTGTGGTGAGGATTTTCAGACAAGAACTTTTGCTCACTGCTCTTGGTTTTTTCACGCACATCAGAAACTGCCCTCTTCAGTCGGGGGATAATTCAAGCGTCTCACAGTTCTTCCTGTACTGTAACAGCGGCGCAGCGTGTCACATCTTTAACGTCACGTGTCGCAGCTCGTGATCATATTCATCACTTTGTTTCCAGGCAGCCTGGGTTGAGAGCCTCTTGGGGATCCTGTTTCCCTGATTGTAACAATCAGGCTGAAGTGTTACAAGACGGCAACATGATTCTCAAGATGAGCAGATCCTCAGAAGAATTTTAGAGCATGGATTTTTAAAAGGCGTCACGTGGTTCAAATGAGCCAATATTCTTATTTTTGTCTTTTTGTGCCTGAGGGTAAAATGTTGTAGCGTGGTTACAGGGGAAAGTTGTGCTGTAGCTGTTGCCGCTTATGACGACTGAGTCACTCTGAGGTTAAACTGTTGGAAATGTGCAACAGACATTTAGCTTTGAAAGATTAATATCCATCATGTCAAATATCAGTTATGGCAGTGATTACTGGTGCGTGATGTCATGGAGGTGACACCTTATCTTTAGGGTGAATGATTTGTTATTGCTCCCTGCTAATGATTTTTCAGATTTTTGCCATTTCAGGTACAAAAGGTTCTTCTAAAGTGATGTGTCCAAGTAAAACTCCTCATCTTTATTCTAACATGGATTATGCTCATGATCCAGTGCTTTTTCATTCTGTAATGTGTTGCCACAGACACGCTGTTGATGCCTTTTTCACATTTGACGTTCAGCACTGTTTAGGATTATACTCACCATTGATTTTCCTATGTTGTGCTTTAAACGGTCTGTAAAAATGTTTTCTTTTATTATCCTGTGCACCGTGGCTTAGCCAGCCAAATCACTCCGTGTGACTTTTTAGTTAATATAAAATATGTTTTCACATCACAGACAGTGATAACACAAAACTGAGGGGAAAATAATCAGGAGAAAAGGTGCTAAAATGTGTCCATTATTGCCTTCACACAGTATGCTTTACTTTGGTGTAAAGTGGACCACAAGTAAAGATGTCTTGTTAAAGTTTTCCCAGAATGACAGTGGGAGTGCTTTTGTCTTATGTATAATCACACATTTTATCTCTTGAGACACTGAACACTAAATTAGTTGATAAGAGTGCAGGTGAGTCACTGGCATCTTTTACTGGAAACGACTTTTTATGATGGTTTGACATGGTTGTAGGTGTGATCCATTCATGAAACACTTACTAAAACAGTTACTGATTAATGATGTCCGTTTTTAAAACATTGCCATCAATATCTAAAGTCAACCGGGTCTTTTTGTTGTGCAAAAGATATTTGGAAATACATCTACAACTGGCTTCCTTAAAGGGGTAATTAAATTCCAAGATGGCTGCCACAGCCAACTGGCTTAACCTTTTAGAACCCTGTATAAGTCAAAAATAAATGTGACTTTGCATCAGAGTCTAAATGGCTTGAAATTGGCCTCAGTCTCTTTAAAAAACCTCCTGCTGTTTCAGACACTCCCACTTCAGCATGTCTTCACAACAACGCTTCAGGGAAGGGGTGCTCTGTGGGGTGGAGCTTTGGGTAAACAGGCGGAGCTTTGTACCAGCAAGTGTTTAGGCAGCTCCACATGGCTACCACAGGAGAGTTGAGGATTTCTTCGTTATGCATGAATGAATCAAAGCAACACTCTGGGTATGTTTTGATGAGGGGATGACGTAAGATAAAAAAAATGTTGTTACATGATGCCATCCTTTAAAGGAAACACAAACATAGCTATAATTCAGTCAATTTTACAGAAATTCAGATGAAAGCTAGTAGCTGAGCATCATCCCCAACACATAGTTTTGCTTAAATCTTTGCCTTTAACTTTTAAAATCCACACTGGCTTTCTGTCGGACAAATATTGAAACTACCAGACTAAAAGGTTGAATGAACGTCTGCTCAATTACATTTTGGGTCAACCTACCACAGCTAATTAACTTCAATTATAACAAAAAAAAAAACAAAAAAAACAGGAAAATTATAATTCTAAGTTTGTCATGTTGTTGCCTGATAGAACATATATATCTGAAGACGACTCACACATCTTGTAAGGTCATGTAATATTGCATGAGATTGTGTAACATGTACAATGATGGACCCAAAAACGGTGATTGTTTAAAACTCTGGTGTAAAAGGCTGTGGGTGATGCATGCTTTCAAGGAATGCTTTAGTTTGGGACTTTAGTAAAAAATATTATTTCTGTTTTTCTTTTAGTTAAGCTTACTTTAACAGATAAAGTGAAAAAAAACAGCTTCACAATCTGGCTGTGTCAGCTTTGCTTAACTTTCTTTAAAAAACTACATTTTGTTTCTGTGTTTTTTTTGTTTGTTTGTTTTTTTGGTGTGGGTGTATTTGAGTGGACTGGGGCAGTTTTTGTTCTGAAGAAACAGATGTGGCCATACAACTGAGACATGAGGGACCATTACCTGAACACCAAATACAGTGAGCTCTCTGGTCTGATGCTAGCATTGCTGCAAAATATTTAAAAAGGTTTTCAGGATGATCACCAATAGAAATATTTAATTGGAGTGGTGCATGTTTTCAGTGTTAATTAAAAAAAAAGAAGTTCCCACAGCTACATTATTTCAGTTGTGTTGATGCAAGACATCAAAGTCTCAAATTAAGAGAATGGTATTCATTTCCATAATGAAGCCACTATCAGAAAGAAACAGACTTCCTCCTTGTACAAAAGGCTGAGGCAGCAACATGGAGGAAATATCTTAATGACTAATTATTTTTTTAAGATGTGAAAACGGTTTATATTCAAGGCTGCAAATGTGCTTTAATCCTGTGAGAAATAAAACAATATTACAAAAATCCCACCCCGCCTAGACCATACGGGTGACTTTAAATGACATAAATTTGGGGACTTTTTAGTTTTTCAATTACTCATGTTCTTTAGCAAACAAACTTTGCAGACAAAGAAAAAAAATGTTAATTATACAAAAGAATCGGGTTGGGATTTGTCTTGTAATTCTGGGAGGGGATCAGACCGTAAATTAGAAATGTAAAGTGTGTTTTGGGACAGTGATGGATTAAGCACAGCTGTCAAGTTATGTGATTGAATTACACTGAAAGCTTGCTCTGGATCTGAGGCTGTTTTTACAGCCACCAAAATGCAAAGCAGTGTGTCATAACATATCAAATGAAATTCACTGCAGTACAATTTATTAAACTGCTTGACAGAGCGGAAATAATAATGCAGTCATGGTTTATCAGTGCTTTCAAGGGCTTGTCAAAAGTGATGAAATATGGTAATTGTATTTTTAATATCAGAACCAGAGTGTGGGAGGTGAATGATGAAGCATTCTTGGTAAATCTGGGACATTCCCCAGACATCTTTAAACTTCATAAAAACTGCAGGCTCAAGAATCCTTTCTATGTTTACACACACTTATATTGTTCAAAATACAGCTATACCTCCGAATATATATATGCTTAGCATAAAAAGTAAGGAAATTTGCATTGGGTAGATCATTTCTTTGCGGTAACAAGGCTTCTTGGCAATAAATCTTAGGATTGCCATCTGATTGACAGCACCTGGGGGAACCAGAAGTTCAAAACAAGTCTATAGCAACAGCGAATAAGCTGTTTGACAAAGACAGAGGAGATTTGGTATTTCTTCTTGTCTGCAACCCACACTCAGCTCTAGTGCTCATCCCACAAATGTATATTGCTTACAAATGTGGCCCAATTTAAACTGGAAAATAAAAGGGTGTCTCATAGTGTTAAGTGTTAACTAATCAATGCATAAATGTATTTATACATGTTTTAGAACAAAATATCTGTAGCATTGAATTTATTTAGTAAATGTGTTCAAAAACAGCAAATTAGGAGCCAAATCTCTCAGGATATTGTGCATTAATTAATATACTATCCATTATTATACTTAAAAAGGATTTCAAAATTGTTGCGCACTAATTAAAATTTAAATGTTTGTTATGACCCTCACATGCTGTTGTTTTTGTATTGTTTGTTTATTTATTTATTTATTTTTATTTTCAAGATTCCGTAGCACGGAAACGGCTGCACCGATCAACATGAAATTTGGCAGGAATGTAGATGTGTCCGACCTACACTGAGCCAGCCAACACTTTTATGATAGATCCCATATTTGAGGAGGGGGCTCTAAAAAGGGGATGTCTGGACATACAAAGAAAAGTGTATAACTCAACAACTATTCAACATAGGAGCTTCAGATATATTTCGTTATTTAGCTTTGATAAAGGGTTACCCATAGAGCCCACCAATGATTCTCTTCCCCCCCACACACACACACACACAATTAAATATTGTTTTTTTCCCCTCATCTGTGAAAACAAAGTAAACAACCCCATCCACAACAAACAAGTCTGTTCTGGCTGCTCGCCATTATAACTAAACATGGCAAAAAGAAAAAAAAACAACTGACATTTAGGAATGTACATGGCTAAAAAGTGCCTCATTGGGACTAAAGCTATTCTCTGTTCAGTCAATTAATTTCTTTTAATAGTCTCACATTCTCCTCTTACAGCAAACAGGTTGACTTGTTGTACCAAGGGAGCACAGGTGATCCTAATTACACTGATGATGGCTCAGTGCCGTCACATGTGCCAGTAAACCCACTGAATGTGTTTGCAGACTTTAACATTAAAATACACTAAATGGAATATCAATTTACACTTGGAAAAAGAAACTGCTCTTATTAGAAGACACTCCTGTTCCAAGTTATAAGTGAACACAGTTGTTAACGTAATCAGAAAATTGAAAAACGCTGTAATGTTGGAAAGTGCATAGTGGGTGAGCGGTGCATTTACCATATAATAAAGGTTTTATGTAACAGTCCTGCACACCCACTAAGGCTATTTCACTTGCTGTGGTTAATTAGTGCCATTAGGAAATCTTTAGTATAAAAAAAATATTTAAAAACGACATGGTCAAGTACAGTTTGCACATGTCAACACGCTCCAGTTATTAATAAAGAAATTAAAACACCAGTGTGTTCACTTGTTCAATCTGAAAACTCTGTTGGGTCTAATTTACTAAACAGGAAAAAAATGCTCTTTGAAGCTTAATTTGGTTTTAGACCATTTAAATAAGACTGGTTGAGAAAATTAAGGAACTTTATTTCTTTATCATTTCACATCATTTCAAAAGTCTGCTAAAGAAAAGGGTAGAATTTTGCTTTTATGTGCTGATAAAAAGAATTAATAAGTTTGTTCAGAACAGTAAACAGTAAATCAAACTTAGATGCTTGAATGTTTGACTTAATGAGTCTAAAGAATTTTGGTTTAGCTCCAAAACAAGCCCCATTCACACTGTTAAGCAGTAACTTTGAATAGTTTGAATGCACCAACTTAAAGGAGACATATCCTGCAAAATCCACTTTTTTACCTGTTTATTACAATTTATTGTGGACAAAGATACTTTTATATTCTGTTTGGGTCGTATTTTTCAGCCTGTTCAGTTTTCTCTTTTTTCTGACATTTTCTGAGCTATTACATCAAATTATCTGCAACGGAATTGCCAAGTAAGGTCTGGACTTACCAACTACAATTTCCTCGTCTTTCTCCTCTGGTTCTGGGTCAGACTCTGGCTCCAACATCTAAGGCTGGATGGACAAGTCTTCAGTTGTTGACATCTTTTATTTAAATTGTAAATAAAAGTTTCTGTGAGCTACAAAATGTAACCCCGCCTCCCTCAAACTGGAGTGGACCGATCTGGAAGCCGGAGGGGGGCGGGGCTTGCAGCGTCTTAAAGGAACAGTAACAAAACCAGCTGCTTTTTGAGACACATACCAGAAAAGGGTTAAAGAGGAGCTGTTGAAGTTAAAATGAGGAGTTCAGACCAAAGCATTGTAGTTCCACCGTATAAAGACCCCAAATGAATGGTTTAAATGTGAAAAGGAAAGGATTTAAAAGCATATATCTACAGTAAGAACATATTTGTCAGTAAAGCTCATTTTTACACAGAAGTTGGTTCCTCTCCCAGCGATAGTAATACCATGTCTCTCAAATCAATTTTTTATAAAATATATACTTAGTTGATTACTGATATATCTTTTTATTTACAGAAGACTAAGTATCTCGTATCATATGTGTCTCGTAGCTTTAAGCAAACCTCAGGGCTTTAATGATTAAAGTGATATTATTATTTGTGTCCCGTCTGTCTTCATCCAGTTTCTCAAATTAGCTGCTAAATTTGACGTGACACTTCATCCCAGCATCTTTATCGTGTCATCGTTTGCCTCCTCCTTTGACCTGAGCCTGAGTTTGAAGACGAGGCTGAACCCGTTGGGGTGGTTTAATTAAACAAGGGTATGAGTGATCTCTGCCTCTACCTTGGAGGAACGGGAAAGGGCAGATGTCACATGATATTATCTGGGAAGAGAGGTGGTAATTAATCACCTTGACGGTCCATGGTATGAACACATGGTTAATTTAGATATTTTTTTCCCAGAATTCACATAAGTACAACACGCATTTTACGGCAGGTTTAACTTGCCCTTCAGCAAACAAAAGAAAACAGGTTCAAACAGTTGCTCCTTGATGTAGATTGAGTTTGACGTCCTCATTAAGTGAATATGTGCAGGAGATCAGCTGAGGGGGTTTAGGTCATTGTAATAAGATATTTTTAATTTTTAGCAAATAAAAATAGAACATTTTAGTAAACGTTTTGTATTATTGCTTATAAAGAAATGAAAGTGATCATGTATTTGTCTGTGTATTTGTTTATTAGTAACATATTATAAACCAACAGGCCGTTTAATAGGAGACTCTGAAAGCAACCGTTGAACGCACATTTACAAGGGAGTGTGGAGTCGGTCTGATCCAAGATGTTGCTATTGCATGCTGATGTTACCAAACACAAAAAAATGGATACAACTCAGTGATTTTTATACATATTGAGCTCAAATTTGGGTTGGTAGTAGCTCAGACTGATACCAAACACATTTCCGTAGTCCAAACAATTTAAAGGTTTGGCTAGCAACTTTGACAATGCATCCATTCACCCCTTCATAGATTGCAACTTTTTTGTTTAGCAGTAGTTTTGATAAGAAAGGTTTTTCATTTTGTAAACAGATTTTATGAATCAATTTCACTTTTGTCATTTTTTACACTTGTTTGATTTGATCAAGACTTTCAAAAACACTTGTGTAAGCTTGGGAAATATTACATTATAAAAGCCTTTTAACATTTGAAAAAAATAATCAGATTTTTTTTAATAAGTGCTTTGAAAGGCCTGTTTTTGGTTGGACACAAATGAATAAACAGTTTTTTTCCCCTTTTTAACAACTTTCCATATTTGGTCTTTGATTAAATTCCATACTTTTCAGGGTATGAAATCACTTTATATACTAAAGTTGAACTCGACACTAATGGTTTGTGTGGTCACAGTATCTGCCATTAAACTCTGTATTTTCAGTCTGCATTGATGCAGAAAAAGAGGGAAATGTCAGCATTGATTGTGCTACTTCATGACCTTTTCTAAATTTTAGCAAAACAGTAATGGCTTTTAGTATGAAAAGGAAACAGCAGACTGACGTGCCGGGCTCTTCACGTGGAAACACGTCCTGGTACTTTGTTTATAAATCCTACTGCAGTTCTGATTAAATTCAACAGAATTTTATGAGCAGGTTAGAAATGCGGAAACATTAAGTTGGAGTTTATATTTAACCTCAGGGCTGGCCTTTGCCTGCTATGAGTCACACGCGTGTAAGGGTGGGGTGGAGTGGGGGGAAATCACACATTTTCTGGCTTGGGTGGTGAGATGAGATTAAATGTAGACTAATGAGAAACAGATAGAAATAGATACTCCATACCCCACACGTATGCACAGCACCAACGTAGCAGAACTCACCAGAACAGATTTATTGTTTTGGGTTGGGTGAAATTTACTTTTGATACTTAAGTACAAAACATATTAGATACTTTAAGTCAGTGGTGTCCAAAGTCAGTCCTGGAGAGCCGCAGCCCTACATGTTTTACATGTTTCCCTGTTCCAACACACCTGATTCAGTCAATGAACTACATCTCCCAAGTTCTGCAGTTTGGAGGACTAAAACTGAAATAATTAGAAATAAAAGCAGAAATAGATAAATGAACCACTAAATAAATAAATACATTTAAAATGCACCAAATAAATT
>JAUBOC010000103.1:1437458-1452795 GCA_032275365.1 Anablepsoides cearensis | reverse complement strand
AGGGGACATAGATACTTTATTATGGTATAGTATTTAAATATATGCCTGAGAAACACATAATATAACCCCTTTAAAAAAAATATTAACATGAAAACTAAAAACATTTGATTCTGAAGACACTAAAAGCAAAAAAAAGTGTCTAAATATTTTATTTACTGATGAAAGGACTTAATCAAATGCCCTTTGGGGTTAGGTTATGAAAATGCTGTATATACTGAAAAATAAATTTCACTGCAAAATGTCTTGAAATTGACATCTTTCTCTTTAAAAACCTTCCCTTTCTGACACTTCCACTTCAGCACGTCTTCACAACAATGCTTTGGGGGGAGGGGTGCTCTGCGGGGCGGGAGCTCGTCTGCAGACTGAGCTCCAGGGAGGAGCTTTGGGTAAATAGGCGGAGCTTTGTACCAGCATGTGTTTAGACAGCTCCACATGGCCACAGGAGATTCAAGGATTTCTCAAACATGCATGAATGAGTCAAAGCAACACTCTGGGTATGTTTTCGATGAGAGAATGACATCATAACGTGATATAAAGCTCAAAATAGTGGATTTTGAGGAATACGTTCACTTTAAAGCCAACTAGCCAAGCCAACTTTATTTACATGCACTTTTAAAATGGCAAAACTGCTGAACAAACACATAAAAACATCAACATAAAACATAAAGATAAACTAAAGAACTGTTCAATAGTTGGAACAAGTTCATAAAGCAAAGGTTCTGGGGTCTGAAGGTGCATCACGTCAACACATTGCAGGCAATTTGCATTTGAATCCCTAACTTAAGTGTTTTCAAATGTAACTTGTGATTCACATACGTGTAATTTCCTAAGAGCAGCAGCGAGAGATGAAATAAACCAGAGGAAGTCTGGGAGAATGGACTCTAAAAGCACGCTGGACTCATCAGATGTTACCAAAACTGAATATACCCCCTCTTGATGTACATTTGCGGAGACGAGGATGGAAATTCTGCCCATTTTCTCCCTGTAGTTAAGTGCACTCTCATCTGTTGCCACACAAAAGCGAACCTCAATCTATTTCCAGGCCTCTCTAAGGCGAGCACTCAATTGATTGGACGAGGGGGGAGAAAAGGCTGATTGACTAGCCAGAGTGATGTTTGCTTTATGCTGTCTTTATGTTGTCTTTCAAGATGGTTCATTGTGGGAGCTGAACTTCACCCGCTGAAGAGTAAGTGCAGGGGTATCCAGGGTTGCACACAGCTGGAGATTAAATAACTTGGCAGATGGCACAGCCTCCGACTGAAAATACTCAATTCAATGTCAGGTGCAGGCAGAGACTTGCGTCACTCTCTGGGTTTATTTTTACTCCGTGAGCCGCTGGGATTTACATGTGGTGCTGTTAAATTAAAAATACTGACTTTATGGTCAGTTTCTTCTTTTGGAAGTGTCAGCTTTCACTTATTTAATCAAGCTGGCAGGTGGAAAGATCTTCAGTTATTCAAAATATTGCACCACAGCGTTTGGTTTAAGATCTGTAACAGAAAAAAAAAAAAACTGGCAAAATTATGTTCAGCTAAATAAGAAACACCTTAAGTGAGAGGGAGAAAAAACTAATTATAAGATGGACTGTAAAAAAATATTGTATATTTTATTAGATGATTGCAAAGTCTGGAAAAATAATCGTACATGACCACAATTCATCAAGTATCCAGCACTTGTCCTGTTAAGGAAAAATAAGTCATTGATCCTCCGTAACTTATAGGAATTATAAATTCAGTTCCTTTGAGTTTTGTTTTCCCTGTTTTTAGGTTCTAGCTAGAGCTTAACTCTGAGAGAGACTTCCTGTTTGCAGTCAGGATGAACAGACTACAGCTGAGAAAAGCCTCCATGGACTACAATCTACAGATGTCACTCATCTGTAATAAAAGTAGGCTGAAGTCTAAAGAAGCCTGAAGGGGAGAGGGGTGGGGTGGGGGTGCTCCCTGGAGGAGTGGAGCAAAAGTCAGATAGGATCTGTGATGGTGAGTGGGCGGCAGGAGAGTGGATGGTGCAAATACATGAAGGTAAAAATGACAAGAATAACTGAGTTTAAATTCTCAGGGTCAGCTGTTTAAAGCAATGAAGACTGTGTGTATGTGAAGGGAGGGGGGGGGGGTGAAGAAGAAAAGAAGAAAAGGTCGTAAAGGTGGTGAATGTCAGGAAAGATTAGTGATAAAATAGATTTAGGCAAGAGTGACAAATGACTTAGAAAGTTTACGGGGTGAAAGTGAGCCGAGCTTTGTGGAACACAAGACGGCGGGAAAAAGTGATGAAACCAGTTGAACAAGATCAGAAATGTGTTAAACTGTTGTGTGCATCTCGCTTTCAGGTAGAAGACTCACCTGCAATTACTCCAGCCCTCTGCAGGTGTGGTAGCTCTCCCCCTCCCCCTGCTGCAGGCTGCCTGGGTGCAGCTTGGCTGTGAGCCTCCCTACAGCTCACCTTTGAGTTTAATAAACTCGTTTTAGTTAAATCCACCACCTCACCTCGTCGAAAAAAGTATATTTAATATACTGAATTTATTTTACACTAAAAATGAGACAGTGTACTCACAGTTTACTTTTTATTATTTATATCTGATATACTTAAAATTTGTATAGTAAAGTATACTTGGCCTTATACTGAAAAGCATAAAGAGATGTTCAAGTACATTAATACTTAGACTTAAACTTGTAATTTTTAAAAATGCTATAGAAATATATTGATTGATACAAGATTCCATCTTGTAATTTTGTAAACACATTACAGTGTAGTGTACATTCAGTATGGGTTATCTTTAAGAATACTTCAGGAAGTATATTTTTAAGTACATAAATAGGAATCTACAAGTAAGAACACCTACAAGTATGATCAAACTATATTAGTAATTGATAAAAGTGCATAAATAAACAGAAATGAGAACTAGTGCAATAACAGAATATAATAATTTATACTTGTGATATACTATGAATATAATTCAACAAGCTAAAATATGAACCACAAGTATATTTGTAGTACACTAGTAGTAATTGAATGTATAATTTGGTAAACTTAATAAGACTTTATAAAAGTATTAAAGTATACCTTTTATAAAATAACAAAAAGTCCCAATTTAGTCCAAAGAAGTATTATCAGCATACTTTCCAGTACATAGTATATTTGATTTACTTAAACTTATACTCAAGTATACTTATTAAAAGGAACTTCAAGCATATACATTTTGCTAAGGGAAATGTTAATAATACTTAAAAAATGTGTTAACTCTGAGTAACAAAGATGTGCATGTGTTGTTAAAGCTAAAGAAGAAAATCATTTTTTTTTCCCAAAATGCTAGTTAGAAGCTAAAACTAGCAAAAGGCTAGCTTGCAGTTGAAATTAGCAAAAGGCTAGGTAGAGGCTAAAACTAGCAAAAGGCTAGCTAAAAACATTTGTGATGTATTTAGAGCAGCATTTGTTTGCAACTAAAATATACAAACGAAACCAACTTTTATGTGATAGTTCAGTTTTTTGGGCAGAGATGAAAAACTTTTTGGTGTGTTTTTCTTTTATATATATATTTTGGGGAAATTGAACTTTTTTTAAAATGTACAATTTTCACTGACAGGAGCCACTGCTCTGCATCATTTGTGCACCGGAACAACAGATGACTTTCGTTTTTATTTATTTAATATGTCTGCTCTCTAACACTCACCTTCCTCTCTGCAACTTCTTTTTGCAGCATTTCAATTTACGGAAGATGACTGACATTTTATTGCAGCCACGTACGATTGTTTCCCTTTCTTAAAACTACCTTTGTGTGTTTTTGTAGTCGCACAAAGATGGCCTTAGTCTGTGCTCCAATCCATTTTCTTTCATGTCAATGTGTTGAAAATCTTTTATGAGGAAGGTGAGAAGCAAACCTTTTAGGCAGTGTGTGTGTTTGTGTGAGTGTGGTTGTGTTGCTGGAAAAGTATTGATTTCATAGGTCGTAAAAAAAATAAAAGTATATTTGTGAGTGTTTGGAGCTTTTTGAAACATCAAAAGCAAATTTACTGTTTCCAACCAAACACTGTTTAGAAAAAAAAATCATAAAAAAGAAAAGTACAAATACATTTTTGTTGTTTGCTGCTTTCAGCGTTAAACAACATAAACATCATATTTCAGGGAAACAATTAATGTGATCTAAATGAGTTGATTACACCGATCAGCTGCAGAAACCAAAGCTGTTCTCTGTGACTGTTGGATTAAGTTGACGTGACTTTGTTTAGGGTTGCAGTGAAATAATGGAGGAGCAGTTATCCATGTCCCTCATTTATTGAAAAAAAGTTAAAATGTGAATTCAGCTAAACACTGACAGGACCGTATGCAAGACAAACACTTCATTCTTCAAGCAACTTCTCCAGGAAACCAATATTGTCACAAACCGCTTTGACCAGCAGAAAAGAGAAAAATGTTTTCTACTGGGAGAAAATTGCAGGAGCATGAAAAAAAAAAAGATGCACAGCCCAAACACAGAGATGACGTACAGTCAGTGGTGTCATTTCGCACAAAATCAAAAAAAAAAAAAGAGAGAAATTGTTGCTGCAGCTCGTTTTGTTTGTGCAGTAAAAAAACAGAACAATGAATGAACGGGTGTTAGAAAACCTCGTCGCTTTACCAAACCTCTGCATCCGAGCAGGCTGCTGAGGAGACCGAGTGCGTCTGGCATAGGGTTGCTATGGAAACGGGAGTGGGGGGTACATGACAATTTGAGCAGACGCAGGAGTCTATGCCCAGTTTCGGTGCTCCGAGATCAATATGTCAGCGCACGTAAAAAGGGAAGAGTAAAAGAGAAGACGTCTTTCCTACGTGCATTTCGTTGTAAAGCGTCCACATGAAAGGAGAAGGCATCGTGTGCTAAAAAAACCCACTGACAGTCCAGATAAGACTAAAAATTTAAAGCTAGTCCCTCTGTATCACTCTCGTGATACGTCTATCTTTAAAATCATTAACTGAATGTCCTGCATCCAAAAGGAGCATTTTTATCATTTAATACGATCGTATAACAAAACTGTGGTGTTTCCTATAACCCAAGGACTGCTCTTCATTGCATATTTTATGTTAACATCTGTCAAAAGCTCTGTGAAAGAAAGAAAAAAAAACTTTAGTGCGTTTGGCTCCCGGCTGAGCTAACGAAGACTGGAATCAATATTAGCGTGAAGTGTCCAGATGAAGACGGGCATGACAGAGACACTCCGGGGAATAAAGCAAGAGAGGAAGGAGCCCACAGATGGGAACAAATGATCCGGGCTGTCAGTCTGACTTATTGACTGGTCCACTCTGACTTACTGATGCCAGGGAAACCTGGTGAAAAGTACACTGTGTTTTCATGACCTTTTCAGCCATCACTTTTGAATGGGCTGCAGAGAGAGAGGGAGGGAGGGAGGGAGGGAGAACAGTTGGCATTTTCGGCAGCTGCCCCCCGGTTCAGTAAACAAAAGGCATCAAAACCCTCAAGCATAAAAGTAGTGACAGAGCTGCTTGATGAGGCATGTAAGAGCTTCTGTTTTTTTTAAAGCAACACATGGGATTGTGTGAACCTCGAATCTATAGGTTTCACACTGGTTTAAATAGAACATGTCTCATTTTCTTTGTACTGTCATCACTGTGAAGCGTAATGATAATAAATGTAACTGTAGCCATGTTTCCATCAATGTTTGGTTTTTTTTGCGCATTTCAAAGTATCGCATTACAGGGTTCTCACACCTTGGTCAACATCAAATTCAAGGACCTTTCAAGGACTTTTCAGTACCAATTTCCTCAAATTCAAGAACCACACGCGGCGGCAATTACCTAATGCTACAGCAGAACGTTACCAATAAACAGTTTTAATATCATGTAAATCAAATGAAAAACTGAACAACATAGAAGTTGTTGAGTCAGAAAGAAAGTGGATCAAATGTACACCCTAGATTCATATCCACAATACATGGAGATGTAATTATGCAGTTCACCCGTGAGAAGATGGCGTCCACGATTCATGCGCTGTTACGCACACATTAACTACACACAAGAAACAACAATGCAGTGCCGAACAAACAAACAGAAACTACACATTGACAGAAGTCATGTATGTGAAATTTACATAATCTGTTGCCTGATTTTTTTCTACCCCTAATATTAAAGAAGCACCCCATCACTGCCCCAGATCACTTCCCAAAAGATTTCAGGTGGTGCTCCCTGTGAAATTTACAAAATCTCACAGACAATTCAACATTCACGTATGAAATTAAAAGTCGTGTGACTAGAGAACTTTATTCCCCAAAACACATTCGAGGACTTTCATAGACAAGCGTATTTTTTGGCTGTTTTCACAAACTTTCCAGGGCCTTGAAATCCTTTTTTCAAATTTACAAACTTTCAAGGATTTCAAGGACTTGTGGGAACCCTGGCATTAGAAAAGGTGGATGGAATCTATGGGTGCACGATATATCAGCATTGACATAGGTATTGGTATAGTGGTCCTTTTTTAAAAAATATTAGTATAGGCCCGTAAAATGGTGCTGATATTAATGTCCGATATTGATTTTCCATTTTTTAGCTTTGTGTTTCTGATTTGGTAGGTGAGATGTTTGGTCGAGTGGTATCTGTTTGATCATGTTAGTGATATTGATACTGCGCAGCCAGGAATAACTGAAGTAGAGCCATGTCAGAGGTCTGGTTGTTTATTTATGGTATCGAAAAAAAGACACAAGTGTGTTTGTGCGTATACGGATATAAATAATTTGTGTGATATCAGTAAATATTAGTTATCAGTCATAATAATATCGGATATCGATATCGGCTGAAATTTTCATATTGATGCATCACTAATGAAAACAGCAAAATTCGCAAAAACTTCCTCAATTTCACAAAAAATAATTCACGCTCGCTTGAGGTGGTTTTCACGATTTTCAGAAAAAAAGAGTTTAAAAAGGGGAGATGGAAACACATTCGCTGAATAAGTTTTGATGTGGCAAACATTTAAAACGATCAGCTGTTCCTGTTGTCCAATAATTGCAGCGGCTGCAGCTGGATCCTCCCCTCCCTGTCTGTGTCCTCGCAGTTATTCCCGTAAAATGAAGAGAACTGCATTTCTTTGTCTACTTCTCCAGACAGCAAACAAAGATGTCACCGTCTGACTTAATTATGCTTTGCGTAGCTTGGTTGATTCACTCCAAGCCAGTTGATTGAAACACTTCTGATTTGTGTTTCTTTTATTGCGACATTTTAAAAGTTTGCTCAAATTGCGCATTAAAATTGGATGGAAACACATCTAGTAAGCAACTAAAATTAGATTGTGTTGTGCTGCTCTTGTTATTTGTTTAATAGAAAGGTTTCACAGTATCATACATCATACATCACTGATATAGCATATAATTAAAAAAGCCTTTTTCGAAATAATTAAACTCAAATCACTTGATGAAAAATAATCTACAAAATTATATGGTAAATCTTTTGTTTTTTTCTTAAAACTAAAAATTCTTATGGAATGTATGGAATGTACAGGTCGAATGTGAACAAGTTAAGTAAAAAGAAAAGCACTGACAAATAGTGCGACCAGTTATATTTATTTATTTTTTTTCTAACAATTTAGTTCACAGCATCACAGCTGCATTTTCCTCTGGGTCTACTTACGAAAGAATAACAGCTTTTGTATCCTTGAAATGTGCTGATTCCAGCTGAGGATAACATTTTTAAACACATTTCCTGGCTGTGAGAAGCACATAAAATCGTCTTCAAGAGAAAAAAAATACAAAAAATAAAGTTCTGCCTCAATTTCAGAGAAGAAGAAAGCATATGTGAAATTGCTTCATAGAAACACTGAGATGTAAATAACAAAAAGCAGGTAAGTGATGCAGTCATTTCTTCTTCTAACCTTTTGCTTTGTTATAAATGACAGTTGAACACATTGAACTTATCATCCATAAATTACTTTATGTTTTACATGTTTTAGAGCCAAATACATGAACTGACTACTAAAAATATCAAATTAAACTGGGCTGATTCAAAGTTGCTCAGTATTAATACATACATTCATTCTAATAAAATAACTTCATTTCTACTCAAACTCTGTTCACATATGAAATGCAAACAGTAAAAAAAAGGAATCAAATGAATGCATTAATAAACAAATACACAAAGCGTAACAGATGCATTGACACTTGTTTTGGCTTTACATTTTTTGAAAAGCATATTTGCACCACAGGTTATATTTTTGAAGGACCAGAATCAGTTTGGTGGTTTTGGTTTAGTGTAAGGAAAAACCAATAGCCAAGAAAAGAGATTATAATATCCTAACAATTTATGACAGACATGAATTTCATTCTAAAGCCAGAAAAAAAGCTTTCAGTTTAAAAGCAGTGACAAGTTGGACTGAGGGATAATTAAACATGTCCTTATAACCCAAGCAACCATCAAAAAGAGCAGAAAAAAAATGATTTTCTGTTTTCTTCATTCATTAATGTCAGAAAAAAGTGCAGAGAGATAAAAAAAAATATGCTGTATTAATTGCCAAGTAAAAGCAACAACAAGCATTAGACCACATGGATGCCGGATCACAGCAGGGAGTACTTTAGACATGTGAAATCAGCCAATTGAAGGGTGACTTAAAGTACGAATAAAATGCCTGTCAGGGTCCACCTCTTACTGTTCATGACTCACAGACACCACTGAAAGATAAGGCAAAACAAGGAAAAAAGAGAGAGTTTAACAGAAGAAGAAGAAAAAAAATATATATATATACTAGGGGTGCAACATGTTCAAGTATCAAACCGTATTGAACCGTACAATACAGTGCTTTAGTTTCAATACACGCTCTTATCAAACAATACATATTTTTTAAATGTATTTTATCAACTTGTCTTCTTAGGACGCTCTGTGTTGAAGGATCAGTGGATCTGTGTTCGACTACTCCACCTAGGCTGCATTGTCGAGCGCAGATCCATTGAGAAACTTGCTGTTTTAGCAACATTTAATTTAAAAACTGGACTTTTGAGCTTTGCGTTTTTATTAATTTCAATAAATTGCAAGTTAAAAAGGCATGGAAATTTCTCTTTTTTATATCGAAAAAATATCGAACAGTGAGACTAAAGTATTGAACCGGACCGAACCGTGATTTTTCTGTTTTCTGTTTCCTAATATCGACAGTCAGTGAAGCATATGTGATAAATGCCAAGTTCAAAAAATTGTCAGTTTCAGAGTTTTTGTAATATGGAAATGTGGGTTTTATCAAAACAAAAAAATCTTCAGATTAAACATAAAATGAAAAGATTTTTTATTTTATTTTATTGAGGTATAAGGGTCTTTGTGATACACGCTGCTGAGTTCATCAGAAACAAAGTCACAGAAAAAGCGTAAAAACCCTTTCTAGTTCATTCTCAAATCAACATCGGCTTCATTTGCAGCCAGAGAAAAGGCTCTGAGGAGGAGGAGGAGAAACGCATCAGCTCGGTCAGTCACTCCAGCTCTGATGGCTCGGCTTCCGGAGGATCCTCCAGAGTGCTCAGGTGCTGCCCTCCCTCCCAGTAGGGCTCTAAAACAAATGAAGGGTCGTTTTCAACAAGCGGACCAAGCCACGGAGAAACCCGGCAACAAATGTGTGCTCTAATAGAATTATATCCAGCTGATGTCAGCACAGCCTTTAGATTAGTTTTATGAGTCAGCAGGAATGAGACTATACTTTGGAGGGTTTGCATTCTTTTTTTTTTATTTAATTATTTACTTTTTCCTCCCTGTGGTACAGCTGGACATTTCCCATGGTGCCAATGGAAAAGCTGGGCCATTAGGTGAGAGTCAACCAGCACTGACGTATGCATGCAGTGACCTGGTCAAAAAAAAAATATATATAATATAATAATAATAATAATAATAATAATAATAATAATAATAATAATAATAATAATAATAATAATAATAATAATAATAATAAAAGCATTTGGACCCCTATTACAAACAATACCAAAACATTTTTCAAATTGTTTTTTTTTTTTTTACTGTTGCAGATCTTTGAATATAATCTAAAAGTTTAAAATAAAATGGGCACAAATAGAAATAGTTGTAATCCAGTGAAGTAGGAATCATTTTAACCTTAAAACTCATGATGCAGTTTTTGCCTTAGCAATAAAATAAGTTATAATTAATAAAATAAATTAAAATAAATTATTAACTGCATGAAAAGTGTCAGAATGGAGACTTGGAGTGATAACCTCAGATTTACTTTAAAGCTAATAATATATAACTATTTGTAATTTTAAATAGAAAATGGCTTTATAAGGAACTGAGAAAAAAGCATAAATTCATCAGTTATGCATTCAAATCTCAAATGTGCAACTGTGTTAAGTTTATTAATGAGTATGACACATACGTTCACAGTCAATAGGGGAGCAAATGCGAACACTTATACACGTTTCCCAGTCTAATTATCAAGAATAAAGAGAAGCTATTTCACTTCAGAGTAAAAATAGAATTAACAATTAACAAAGATTCACCTCCAGTGGCTGTGTTTAAAGCTGTTTCTTTCTTTTTTTTTTCTTTCTATCTGGAGAAAAACAATTTAGTTTGAATCCAGTGGCATAAAAGGTTTTTCAACTCTGACTCTTCCCTGCAAGCATGCCTTTGGCAGGATTCATTCCAGATTCAGAATCTAAACCATAACCATCAAAAAAAGTTCAAGAGAAATAAAGGCGTGAACTGAGACATGAAGTGTCAGGAGAACAGAGAGACGACAAGTTGAGTGCAGGACAGAGATTCTTAGTAAGTGGTTGTTTAGTGGATGAATCACAAGCTGGTGGGAAGAGTTTGGGGGGGTTAATAACACATTATTAATGTCCATCATTGCAACCATAAATACAGTTGGGGAGTTGTGCGAAAAACAAAGGCTTGATCTGGACATCAGTCTTATCACTGTCAGTCTACGAGACAAAAACAGAAGTTGCATATTTGTAAGAAAAGCAAACACAAAAAAATATATATATATCTGACATCAGCTTTTAAACTTGGTATTGAGTGAAGTTTTTAGTTGGTTTGGTGATCAGACTGCAGGAGCAGCTTTGTTGGACAAGATGGTGTTTCTCTATATTGCAGATGTGACAAACAGAATGATGACGGATTATCGTGCGGTCACATATGAAACAAAGAAACAAACTACACAGACTGACCAAAAAAAAAAAAGTGTCCACCTGGGTTTTACTAAGGTCAATGATGTGGGATTGCTGCAGTTGGTCAGGTCTGAATATACTGAATGAGCAGGTTATTCCATCATGGATTGTTTCTTCCCTGATGGTATGGCCATATTCCAAGATGCCAATGCCAGGTTAATCAGGCTGGAATTGTGAAAGAGTGGTTCAGGGAGCGTGAGACATCATTTTCACACATTAATTGGCTCCACATTGAGGTTCTTTGGGATGTGCTGGAGAAGGTCAGACTCTACCATCATCATGCAAGATCTTGGTGGAACATTAATGCAACACTGGATGGAAATAAATCTTGTGACGTTGCAGAAGCTTATCCAAACAATGCCACTGAGAATGTGTGCCGTAATTATAGCTAAAGGCGATCCAACCAAATATTAGAGTGTGTGACTTTTTTTTTTTTGTCCAGTGTATGTTTAATGGTAAACACATCAAGAAAGGAAAGTATTAAGATTGACACTATTTTGACACATATAATTGGACCTGATAAATTTGTTAGCTTCAGTTGTTTTTGCCCATGTTATTTGTGAAAACTACAGTATTTATTGAATCAAATCTTTCACACTGTCAGACTTTTTGATGCCGACAGATTTTCTTTTGTTTCTGCCCTGTAAAGTTTCTGCTCTCCGGGGTTAATTATACAGCTTTCTGTTGTGAAGAAATCAATGTTTATAAATCTGAAGTCTGACAGGACAGTGTTCCCAAATCTACAAGTAAAATGTTTAATTCTGCGTCTGCTTGTTACTGTCACAGTTTCTTAAAGTTTCCAACACGTTTGTCAAACTTTGATGTGCCAGATGATTCAGTGAGCAGAAATTATTTGGACAACTTATGAGGAAACCTGAGCCTCCCGACATCTAATGTTCACGATCATGTTGCTTTTGTGTTTATTTATTTATTTACTTTATTTTTCCAGCAATTTTTGATCAATTGTATCACGGAAACAGCTGATAGTTATCAACATGAAATTTGGCTGGAATATAGAACGGTTTTACAATAGACCCTATATTAGAGGAGGGGGCTGCATCTGAAAAGGGGATGTCTGGACATACAAAAATGATTAAACTCAAAAATTTCTGGGGTTTTTATTCCCATTTTTGCTGTTAAGCTCTGATACAGGCCTATCGATCAGGCCCACCAATGAGCTCCCCCACCCCACCTGAGAAGGGGGTGTCTGGATGTAAAAAAAATGCTTATGACTCAAACACTATTCAACATTAGGAGCTTCTGATTTTTTATGCAGTATCCATTCTATTGTGTTAGAGCAAATGATGTCATTTTACAGGTGGAGGTCTTAGAAGACAGCCCCCCAGCAACAAAGTGCTGCTCTGTGGTCAGCTTCCACCTGGAAGCATCTGTCCTGCTCCAGTCTAACTCTACATGCAAAGTCAAGCGAAGCGAGAACAGAGTCAGTGATTCGCAATTTATTCAGCATTGACCGGTTTCCTTGTCAGTGAAGGTATACAACACATTAGTGAGGAGTTTTCCTTTCCAGGTTCTGTTTTCTTTCCTCTGGGTTTTCTGACTTTTAGAATCAGTGCAATGACTTCTAGGTGACCCATATCCTCGTTAAGTTTGAAGGATTATTCTTATCGTTTCAAGTGAATATGTCATTAATTAGAATGTGTTACTGTGGCTTACATCTACATGGTAAAAGCTGTGAACAAAACATTATGTATAAAGTGTTCATAAATATTTATTCAGTATATTAAGTAATGTAATTGTTACTTTCTAGATAAATATATATATTTTTAAAGAATATATTTGCAATATTAATTACATGTTGATTCATACTGTATTTTTAATGTTTCCAACTTGAATTTATCATCAATTATTTCGGTTTATTTTTTCAGTTTTCTTGGTAGTTTCCTTTAAAATGAGAGATAAGAAAAGATGAAGATAAACATCACCACAGTATATATATATATAATATAATTTAAGGCTTGTCAGTTATGTCTGCATTACTTTAGGGTTTTTAAGACCTTTTTTTCTTCATTTTTCCTCATTAAAATATTTGACTAATTTAAGAAATAAAACACTTGATCACTAAGAAAAACAGCTGTTATTTCAAGAGCATGACTCAGGCACAAACATTTCTTAAACAATTCAACACATTTTTTTCAATTTAACTTGTTAATGGCGGGAAAAGTTAAATGAGCTGTTCAGAAGTTCAAAATATTCAACAAATATGCTCAACTTTTAAAAACTTACAATTATTTTGGAGTGTTTAAATTGTTACTGAGGAAAGTAAAGTGCCACTTCCTGATAATGGTCACGTAATAAAAGAGCTAATAATGCTTTAGAATTAGTTTATTCATCAGCTGGAAAAACTTTAAAAATAATTCACAGTTATTTATAAATAGGTAAAATACTGTATTCAGTCACTGAAGATCAAGTTTTATTTTAGATATATCCTTTTTTTTCATCATTTACATTTCAAATGTCACTTATTTATCAGAGGCTTTCCTGCATGTCTGCACTTTGAATATCTACATAAAAAGTGTGTGGGTTTTATTTGTCATATAAAATATATTTAGTCATACCTAAGCAACTAGTGAGAGAGTGTCAGATCCTGAGTTTTATCAGATGAATTTCTTTCATTTATTCACTTTTTCACAGAATAATCCAATAACACTGCTGTCCAATATATTATGTTGTTTTATGGTTTTTCTTGTTTTATAGTGCTATATTAGCCTGATATCCTTTTGTTCCCAATGAAATCTTGTTTAAATTATTATGTTTGTGTTTGCATCCACTTTTCTTCAGTCCAAAACCCACTGGATAAGAACACATTTTAGTGAATATCGTGGTTAAAAATTAGCTTTGTTGAAAATCTTTGAGTGCAACAAACAGAAAAGTTAATTTGGAGTTTATGTCTTTTCCAATTAATTACCAACCATAGTCTTCTGATATTTCATGGTTCGACTGCTTAATAGAAAAATGAAGTTGTAGCTAATAAAACCTCCTCTTTTTTGTTTTGTTTTGTTTTTTCTTGTTATTCAAACTCACTGCCATGAAGAGAAATATTACTCAAATTAAAACCAGCCATGTATATTCATTTCAGCTCACTTTAACATCATTTCTCCACCTCCCTAAATAATCACTTTTTTTTACATTGATCTATCAGCAAAACTTTTACTACAGTGCAATAAATAACTGCAGTGACTGAGCAAATCTTGAAAAAGTGGCTGTCCAAAGTCCCCTCCTCGAACCCACCTCTGCAGAAAGAAGCTGGTCCAATAAAAGGCTTTCCAGAGAGATGAAATGTACAGCGGGCAACACAACCACACAAAACTGCTCACTCGTAAAATACCGACCTGTGATTAATAACCCCACAGCTTCTAGTCCCATTCAAAGTGCTTGCCAGATCAAATATGCACTACTCCCCCTGTTTTTTTTTCTTCCTTTTTTTCCCCTCCTCATATACCTCAGGCATTTTGTTTGGCAAGTGTGTGAGACGAGACCCATTAAACCAGACTGCAACTGCGTGTCCATTAGTCTGCTTGATGCATTCATCACCATAAATTTAATAGCAAAGGACTGCATGTGGGAAGTTTGCAGTACTTAAAATGGTCAACTCTGAAGCAGATTAATCAGGAAGCAACGGCCCGAACCTCATCAGTTTCATGATCAAACATCGATACCTAAAGATTTTTTAGCTCTGATACCTACTCCAGCTACAAATTATGTATCAGAATCTGAAAATATTAATAATATTACTACGTATAAAGGTAAAAAAAGTGAATAAAGCATTTAGATCAATTCTGCGTAATTTATTTATGAGTGTTTTGAGAAAAGAATGTATTTTATTGCGCTGCAAAAGTTTATAGGGCTGCAACGATACCGAAAAATCGTGATTCAGTTCAATACTTTAGTCTCTTGGTTTGAGATTTTTTTCGATACACAAAAGAGAAATGTACTTCTTAACTTGTAATTTATTGAAGTCAATTATGAACATTTGTTTAACCTCAAAAGTACAGTTTTTAAACTGAAACAGCAAGCTTCTCAGTGGATCTGTGCTCGACTTTTTTTTTTTTTTTTTTTTTTTTCTTCCGCTCTTGGAGGAGCAAGACGCGTTTTTCTGCTTTGCTGCTTGGAGCCTTCTCTACGTTTTTCATCCGAAACCAGAAATTATGGATATTTTTATGGATTTGGTTAGCTGGTCTCTTAAT
>JAUBOC010000103.1:1343811-1353861 GCA_032275365.1 Anablepsoides cearensis | reverse complement strand
ATATATGGTGCTATTAGGAACAAAAACGTATTGCTGGTTATCTGTTATTATTTTTGACAAAACTAACTAACAAAGCAAGTTTTAGTCACCCTACAATACATGCAATAACCTGAAGAGCAGTTTGTTGTTGTTGTTGTACCACTGTGTTGTCCACTGGGTGGCGGCGAGGAGCCATTGAGTCGAGCTGCGACTCGCCAACTGAGGAGAAGAAGTGAAAGGAGGAAGCTTATCGTAAGGTGTGCAATAAAACAGTTTTTCAAGGGAAGACAGTACTGCTTTAGACAGGCTGTTTCTGTAACTCCATAATTGCTTGTTTACTAACTGCATGTTTCATTCAGGACTAAATTTCATTTTTTGGTGACATTTTGCTCCTTTGTTGCTGTGTTTCTAGTCTCATGGACTGTCAGCCGAAGAAGGTCATTACCGCTTTCTTGACTATTCATTAGTTAATTAAATTCATAAAACATTCACGGACTAGCATTTAACAATACTCACAAATTTCGAAACGAACTGTTAGCAAGTAACACAACGCCACTGCTTCTGAGACTCTGTTAGTTTAAAATAGTTTCGTCCATTCGTTCCTGCCGGCGTTCTGCTTGCCGTGTCGCATTCATATTTCATTCAGTTTTATTAATTCTGTATTTTGATAGGATTTTTATTGTTGATATTTATTCAACTCAAAGTCGCTGCTACTTAGTGGTTACATCTAAACAATTCGGCCGAATATAAACCTTGGATAGTGTGGTGTTTTATAAATATTTCAATGTCCATCTGTTGGCATTATGGAGTGCCCATCACAAAACATACATTTTGGGCTGTATTCAGTGCCTTATTTAATCTGAACTCGCCACAACTGCTTTCATTTGGGCCTAGTTTTTATTGGGATATTGCTGATTAATGTGTCACATAAGTACATCATTCCATAGATAAATTTACTTTTATTGGCTTTTTAAAATATACATCATATGGTGCACAATAAAATTAAATTCTATTACAATAAATAAGTTAAAGAAATAATAGTAATAAGAAACCATTTAGCAATAATAAAGAAATAAAACAAATTGAAATAGAACCAATATTTACAGAATGAATGATCAATACTGATGATTGAAGTGAATAAAATAATGCACTGACTATAGATTTGTCACTAATTTATGGGGAAATGGACTGAAAATAAATGTTGTACTTACTACAGGTTTGTGAGTAGTTCAGAGATATAATACTGCATCATACGGTATGTGTAATCACATTTTATTGTCTCATAAATTATGAAATTGTAATATAAAGACAGCAATCTAAATTGAATTATTCTAATTAGAAAGCCAAGTGTAGGTCTGCCTGTAGAGCTGTAACAAGTCAGTGGTTAAATAAACATAAATACTTTAGTCAGGCATTTTACGTGTCAGAGTGGTGACACACTGGGGCTGGGTGTGGACAGATTTTTCTCAACGTTGTTGTGCTACTACTAGAGATTTATCTGGTGGGTAATCCTGGATTACCCACCACGGAAGCCTTACAACCACAGTTGTAGGCCGAGTGTTAGGCAGCAATATTAGTGTATAGTTTCATACCCTTTAAAAGTCTGTAGTTCATTTATAGCATCAGTTATGGCTCTTTCTTATATTATTTTTGTGGTTTTTTCTGCCTTCCACTTTCTCCCTACCTTTGGTATTTTCACATTTATGAGGTTATTACATGGACTTAATTTGTGTGTGTTAGTGGGGTTCTGTATGTTGCCAAGTGAAACTCTAAGATACTGGATGCACGTTGTGTTTTTCAGAATGGGGAATTTTACCTCCTCCGGTCCTGGGAGTCTCTCCAGCCCAGCGTGTGCCCAGTTTGTTCAGGTAAGTCAGTGTTTACCACTCTGCCTCCTGCTGTCATCTGGTTTCTGCATCACTGTCTAGTCTATTTCCTAACAATCTACTTGTGTGTCTGATAAATGTTGTGTTTAAGGCCCAAAGTATATATATATCTATTTTTATTTTTTTTACGTTTTTTTTTCTGTTTATCTTGATCTAATGTTTGTTGATTTCCTTGGTTATCTCTTGTACTGTACTTAATATGCTGTGTTTTATTATGTTTTAGAAGAAAAAAAACTTTAATATTGTGAACCTTACAGAAATTTATGGACTTCATTGTCAATGTCAAATTTATTTTTAGAGAAGGGTCTTCAGCAAAGATTTAAAAAGCCTCAAGAGTCTCAGCAGACTGAATATTAAGAGTTACTGTTCCACAGCTTTGGAGCAGCTATTGCAAAAGCCAGACCACCCCTGGATTTCATTTTGGATCTAGGAACATCTAACAGAAACTGGTTTTGTAGACCTGAGTGCTCTAACTGGAGTGTAGATGTTAAGAAAATCACATGAATAAGACAGAGCCAGACCATTAAAAACTTGAAAAGCCAACAGTAAAATCTTAAAATCAATTCTCAGGTGAACAGGAAGCCAATGGAGAGAAGCCAGGCGTTCATGTTTTTTAGTACCTGTTAAAAGACGAGCTGCTGCGTTCTGAACAATCTGTAAACAACGCAGAGAAGATTTATCCAAGCCAGCATACAAAGAATTACAATAATCCAAAAAAGAGGGAATAAAAGCATGGATTACCACAAACTATGTTGGGTCATTGGTTTTGGTCACTGACTAAAGTAAGATGACGCGTTCTTATTTTTGCTCAACCTTACAGGATGTAGTGTCGCAGAACTGCGTTGTCATATTTTCCAAGACCACCTGTCCATATTGTAAAATGGCTAAAAATGTGTTCAATGAAATCGGCGCGACCTACAAGGTCATTGAACTGGACCAGCACAACGATGGAAAGAGACTTCAAGAAACTTTGGCTCAAATGACCGGTGCAAAAACAGTAAGAATAACACTTAATGTCTAATAACTTTACTGTATGATGTTTAGCTTCTATTTGGAAAAACATCATAAAAAAACATACTAGTTTAGCCCTATAAATCATATTAGATGATGAATCACAATGGTGCCGTATGATACAATATGTTTAAATGGATTTTTATTAAACACAATCATCGCCTGAACAGGTAGTTGGAAGACTTGGCAAAAATACAAAAGACAGAAAAACCTCAAACCAGCTGAACACCTGACTGTAAACTTGTGCCTGTAACTCTCAAACCCAGCTAAAATTAAATAGCTATTATAAATAGGAAAGGAAGGAAGGACATAAAGTGTGGAACCATCAACCAACTGACATCAGATTGACATCTCCAGCCCCTCCTCTCTTCTGAAACAGACACATCAATCAAACAGACACTTATTAGGAAAAGTGACACAGGGGTACCTAACTTGTAATATAATTTACACTCTGCTGATGAACTGATATACTGTTTTTTTGTTTTTGTTTGTTTTTTCCTGAGGTACCTAGAGTCTTCGTCAATGGGAGCTGCATTGGGGGTGGCTCTGACACCAAACAGCTCCATCAGCAGGGAAAGTTGTTGCCCCTCATCGAGCAGTGCTCCTCCTGTTGTGCTGCCTCCGGCTCTGAAGGCTCGGGCAGCGGACAGTTTGAACCCTCCAAATGACTAACCGCTCTCGTAGCGCTTTTCAATCCTGTGTTTATTAGGCGTTTGCATAATGTTGTGCTAAATGCCGTAAATTGTTTGTTCAAGATACTGCTGCTTGTTTATTGGAGTAAAACAGATGCTTGACATTTGTTTTCTCAGAGGGATGTACAGTGTCATTGCTATATTAGCATTATTATTAGAACTGTCATTTGTAGACAAAAGCTGTGAATGCCAAAAGCACTTTTTTTTCCTTTTTTAAGCATGATTTATAGAACTATTAAATTTTATTTAAAAAGTTTCAAATACCTTAACATTATTGGAGGTAAGTTGACATATGGGGGAATGTCAAAGCACTTAAATCTGGATTTGGAAAAAACCTTAGTGTTACTAATGAGTAATATTATTTACACAAAGTTTATTTTTTGTGTGTAAAATTATCACTTGTAACATTGAATGTCAGTTGTTAGTTTACAAAAAATCCTATTTTTATTAGTCAATGTGTTCTTAGTTGAAAAGACCCAGCAAACGTCTAAAGCCTATTAGTCTTTAAAATGTTTTATTACTGTACATCAAATGTATATTTTTATTCATTAAAAAGTGAAATTCTGTTTCAAGATTCCAATGGCTTTGCGCATTTCTAGAGGTTTGCATAATTTATTCACCCGATCCTTGCATTCGGGTGGAGCTTGATCGTTTATTATATGTAATTTAGTATTTTGTAATGATCAGAAAAGATCTGCATATAATAATGAATGGAACATTTTCAAATAACTCCTTGAGTAATGAATAAGTTTGAAGCTGACGTTGGAGTTTTTTTTTTTTTAATCAATTTACATTTATACGGTGTGCGCCGGGGATCAAATCGCGCGCACCTCTTTCCACTGCATATCTGTGAGGTCACTACAGCGCTAGCGGGTGTCTACTCCTAAGCTATTAGCTTATAATAAATATATGCGTACAGAAGGTTCAAATAACTACATTGTGAACAATGTCTGGAAGCGCAGGAGAGTGGTGTTTGATGGAGAGTGACCCTGGGGTGTTTACAGAGCTCATAAAGGGTTTTGGTAAGCGTCTTGTTTGCTAATGTAGCTAGTTCATTCAATTCAACGTGGCTATGCGACAGAGCTAGCTAGCTGATGTAGCTAATGGTAGCTTGTGTGTTAGCTTTATGGATGCGCATTTGCCTTCATATTAATAATTTAAAAAACACATGCTATGAATAATAAGCTGCATTATAATGTTTTCTTGTAAAAGCTCCATTTTGTAATTGTTCAGAGATTCATGGCTTTATTTTAGCTAAATGGCTAGCATTACTCAGCGTTCAAACAACGGCGCGGGTAAACAAATGAACCCCGACTGTTTGTTGACAGGTCGTGTCCTAATTTAGGACACGACCTGTCAACCAAATGGGTCTCAGTTCGTGTTTGTTAGGGGTCGACACCTTTTATCTAAACATCCATTGTGACTCTAAATTGCAATTCGATGCTGTATTTGTCTTTGTCAGGCTGCATAGGAGCTCAGGTTGAGGAGATCTGGAGTATGGAGCCAGAGAACTTTGAGAACCTGAAGTATGCTTGCTTGTTTACCTGGACTTATTTATTTATTTTGTTGTTTTCATGCACGCATTCTCTAAAGACGTGTTTAATTTACTGCATGTGTTCTGTTTCAGACCAGTTCACGGGTTGATTTTTCTCTTCAAGTGGCAGCCGGGAGAAGAACCTGCAGGATCAATTGTCCAGGATTCAAGACTTGACCAAATTTTCTTTGCTAAACAGGTGACTGCAGATTTCAGCTCATTAATGATGAAGGCTGAACAAATCAAGACAAAATGCCATGCACTATAATTTTGAAAAGAAATCATTGCAGTCTTTACATCTACAATGCTACTGTGTTTATATTTGATGCTGCAAAAATGGTCCAAGCCACTTCTGCCCAGAAAGAGGCTTGTTTTCCATTGAACATAACACCAGCTGCATTGTGTGTTCTCCCTGTCCTTTATGTTTAACTATATTTTTGTTTTAGCTTGATTAACTTGATTGGTGTTTCATAACTAAGGTTTCCTTCCTTTTATATTGAATGCACTTGGGGATTGAATCATTTCTTCTCTGTGTGTCTGCAGGTCATAAACAACGCTTGTGCCACCCAGGCCATCGTCAGTGTTCTACTTAATTGTTCTCATCCAGACATGCTGCTTGGAGACACACTGACCGAGTTCAGAGAGTTTTCACAAAGTTTTGATGCAGCTGTACGTAAATTATGTTTTTATTTTTTTTATATTTCTAGTGGTAACCCCTTTTGCATGATGCTACAAGCCATATAGGTACTAGGTCTATGTGTTTCACAATTACTTCATCGCTACATATTTATAAAAGAGAGGTGTGTTTAGGCATGCGTCCAGCGCTGTACTGAAAAACATATTAGGCAAGTGATTTATCAGCAGAGAACGGTTACCGTCTGCGGCTTAAATTCCTCCCGATGTTTTTCCACATTCAGAGCTTTAATTTATCTTCCTCTCCTCAGATGAAAGGTTTGGCTCTCAGCAACTCCGAAGTGATTCGACAAGTTCACAACGGCTTTGCGAGGTAAGCTGCTGCTCATGAAGAGAAGTTTCCATCTTGAGAGCTTCAGTTTGATCAGTTGCAGGATATTTTTAGCTTCTCATTCTAATTTTGGTTTAAGTAATTTTTTTTTCCCTGTAATGCCTTTTTCAGTAAGTTGTAATGTAGATATTAAAAAAGAGAAGAAATATTAAACTATGTTTAATGTCTGATGTTTGGTTGTATTTATTCGTAGACAGCAGATGTTTGAATTTGATGCAAAGTCGACAGCAAAGGATGAAGATGCCTTCCACTTCGTCAGCTACGTTCCGGTAAACGGCAGACTGTATGAGCTGGATGGACTTCGAGAAGGACCAATTGACTTGGGTAGGTTGAAAATTGCAAGTTTTAGTTTAAAATGTTTCTTTTGCCTTTTGGGTTTCAGTAGAATGATCAGTTTATTGAGTCATTGTTTTACAGCAAGGCTCTGTGCTCTGTCTTTGTGGTGATGATCCTCTTACCATAAACCGTTCCTGTTTATGATAATAGGCTGTGCATGCTCACTGTCACCACACTTTTTATTCCACGTTGTCTTGCTGTTGTCACCAGGTACGTGCAACCAGGATGACTGGATCAGTGCAGTTCGTCCGGTTATCGAGAAGAGAATACAGAAGTAATTTATAAATGCGTTTGAACTGATTGTTAAAAAAAAATACCCGATACTGAAAGTTTGTTTTCCTCCTCAGGTACAGCGAAGGAGAGATCCGATTCAACCTGATGGCCATAGTGTCAGACAGAAAGATGATATATGAGAGGAAAATCGCAGAGCTTCAGACTCAGCTCACTGAGGTGAGTTGTGGAGGCAACGTGTAACCTGCAGCTTTCCATAAAGGTCTTTGTTATGGCCTTTTCAACACAAGTGTCAAACTCGTTTTCATGAGGGTCACATGAGTGTTATGGTGGGGAATTCCCATGTATAATCAAAATGCATTATGGGATATTTAGTTTATGCTCAATGCTGGCTTTAAAGCAGCTTATATTAAGACATTAATACTGTGCAATCCAACTTACTTAAAGCCAACAGCTCAGTAGCAGGACAAGTATTAACTTTTACCTTTTTTAATTTGATTTATTTTTATTTTTTTTGCATTTAATCATAAATTTAAAGTTTACCATTATTATAGAACAACAAATTTCATATTAAGTAAAAAAAAATAAAAAAAAATAAAAATCTTATTTTTTGGGGTTGCCCCCCCTGGCAGGCTAGACGGGAGTCACCTGCGGGCCAAATATGGCCTTGTGCTTTACAACATACTATATGATAAAGCAATATTTAGCGAAATGCAAAAGGTTTTAGAATTAGCAAGGTTTAAATAAACAAAAAATAAAAAAGTTTTATGAAGATGTTTAAACATTTTTTGTCTGTTTATATATTTTTTTGCATGATAAGAAACATGGAAGAAACTTGTTTTTCAGGTAATTAGCTGCAGATTTCAGAGTTGCTGAATATTTAAAAACTGTCAAATACATAAACAAGGTTTTCTTGTGTGAGCTGTTGAAGATTAACTTCACTGGAAGCTGGAGGTCTTAATATTGTCAAGTTTACCCTAACTAAAAACTTCATTTCAGTGCTAAACCCTGATTTTTATTTATTTGCTTTCATATTTTTTTTTACTTGGGCTGCACAACATATCAAAAATTTATCATCATCATGATAACAGCCTGTTCAATATGCATTTTGCAAAAAACTGCATAAACTGCAATTAATGGTTGGCTCAAACTTTTGCATTTATGGGTTTTGTCTCTCAGACAGAAGCTTGAAGTATTTCATCAATCAAATGGAGCCCTTCATGTATTTTGCCAATTGGATGGATCGTTTCATATTTTTAAAAAAAGTCATGCTGGATTTAATAAGGATTAGTTTTTTTTTGTTTGTTTGTTTTTATTTTTTTGCTTTGAACTCAGAGCAGAAAGACATCAACACTACATACACATTATTATTATTATTATTATTATTATTATTGTTGTTGTATTTGTTCATTTATCACAAGTCATCATAATATTAAGCACAGTTGTCACACATCAGAGGTTTTTCTAATATCATGCAGCCCTAGTTTTTACATTTATTCCGGTTATCCTTTCTGTGTGGCTCACAGCTGCATTAGCTTTTCAGTCAAATATTTTATCCAGCAGAGGTCAGCAAAGGGGAAGTTTTCAGATGGTAGAAGGTTAGGTTTATAATGAGAATACTGATTTGCAGTCTTTTTTTTTTTTTCTTTAACAAAACGTCAATTTTTTGGCAAAAGTTTTGAAAATATGTTTTTTCTATTCAGGATGAGCCGATGGACACAGACCAGAACAGCACATTTCTCAGCTCCATCCAGTCAGAGATAGCAAAGTACCAGCTTCTTATCGAAGAGGAAAATCAGAAACTAAAAAGATATAAGGTAGGACTTCACTATTCAATACAGTCACGATCTATACAAAAATAAACCTTTGTGTAAAAGAAGGTGTGCAGCATTTTTGTTCATTTTCTTAAAGTAATTCACTCAAACATTTAGTGCTAATCTGCCTTAGAACCATAGTAGTCTAACTCAGTCTGGTGGAACCGTGTGTTCCTGCAGATTGAAAATATCCGACGAAAGCACAACTACCTTCCTTTTATCATGGAGCTTCTGAAGACACTGGCTGAGTATCAGCAGTTAATACCTCTGGTGGAGAAGGTAATTATTTCCTCATTTTTTAAATCAGTATAGACATTTCTTAATTTACAAAAGTTTTAACAGACTAAAAAAAACTTTTCAAGTAAATGGTTAGTACAGGAAAAATAAGTGAAATAGTTGAAAAGTGGACCTGCAGTAGTTATTCTTTTACACTAGATGGCATCATTACCAGATTATTATTGCCCTTGTATAAGAAGCATACTAAGGTTTTATTATCATCATAAATAATATGCTTTTTTATAATCTTTGTGTACGTGCAATTGTCTCCTTAGGCAAAAGAGAAGCAAAGCGCCAAAAAAGCTCAGGAGGCCAAGTAAAGAACCTAATCTACATGAGAGAAGCTTCTGATCGCACACACACGCACCAAACATGCATCCAGAACCCCACAGTCACGGTTTCATCATTGAGCCATGTACAGATCCTGTACATCACCTATCATGTTCATGTGAGTCATCATGGAGGGCCTGCAGCACGCTCAAACTTTGACCCCTGGTCAACCATCCATACAGAGAATAAAAATACAAACAAAGTCCATAGCTGCTGGCAAAGAGACTGTCCTGCAACTTCCCATCGTCACGTTCGTTCATCAGCTCTAATGCACGACTGAAGGAAAGATGTGGTCAAATTTTGTTTTGTCTTATTTTCATAATAAAAAGTTTAGATGTTTGTGAACCGTTTGCTTTTTGTCTTCTATTACCGAGATGCCACTTTAGATTTGAGTTGGTCATTTTCTCAATCAGGGTTAGTGGTGGATCTTTACCACCTCCTACTGTTGAAGCGCTGCAATGACAGGCAAGGTTGAATTTTTATAATTACATAAAAAAGATGCTAGGAAAGATAAGTAAGATTCAGTATGCTAACCATTGTAAGTGCATCATACTGAAAGTGCTGAGTCAAGATAAAACCCTTATGTTGCGTTTTGACTTTTACACGCAACAAGTAAGATTGTAGATAAAAGGTTTAAAAATAAACTCTTTTTTGTTTTGTTCCATTTAAGATAAGTGTCTGGCTTTTCTCTGAAAGGGATCAGTTCACCATTACAACTGCACTGGAATTCATTAACTGGCCTACAGACACAACCTGCATTAATGCAGTGCAAATTAAACAGTTTTGACTAAGATTTGTTGTATATAAAAATATTTTTTTATCCAGAATTATTTTTTTTTATTACTTTTTTACATTTTTAAAAACTTATCCACATCTCATTACGGTCATTTCAATTGTAAGCAATAATATTAACTTAAAATTGAAAAAATAAATTATA
>JAUBOC010000103.1:1317089-1334294 GCA_032275365.1 Anablepsoides cearensis | reverse complement strand
TATATATATAATTTTTAACTTTTAGTTCGTATTTTGCATTCTGTCAAGGTTTCTTCGAAAAACAACTTTCTAAATATTTACATGGCGGATACAGTGAATGGAACAAAAATGAATGAATTTGCATTTTTGTTGTTGGTTGAAATCTATGTAAAACTAGCAGCATATATGGATGGAAACTTGGCAAGGTCAGGGAGAATAAACTCCACGTTGTTCCAGAAATGTTTAGTCAATGATGTTGGTTTATTTTTATTTTTATTTTTTTCATTTATTCAGCAACTGACAAAACACCATCACCCTCTGAAGTTTTATTAGTCATAAGTCTTTATCTGCTCTCAGTGTTTTGAAAAAGCAGCCATGGTGGTTTAATCAAGGAGTAATTGACGTGGCAAACATTCCCAAATCCAAACTTGTAAGGGCCTGCCGCCTGTGTGATTGTCAACATGGAGGTCGGCACAAAGAGTGCGTTTAAAAACAAAACAACTTTTTAATGAAAAAAACTTTAACACTGAACAAACCAGTGGAGATTATACACAAGATTAAATTGTATAAGTAGGGTTTCAGCATAGATCTTGGTTTCACACCCACAAATGACATAAAATGACAACTTTTCTATAATGCAGACACCTTTGCATTGCTTTATCTTTAAGTTTTTATTTATTTTTTTTCCTCTGGTGTAATTTGTTGTCCCTGTTTTGGTGACACACTCATCCACGATGAAGCTGCATGATTTGAAACGGAAGCTGATCCGTAAGAGTATTTATAAAATAAGCTCATAATTAGGCTGTCAGGGTGTTGATGGGGGAGCAGTTTAATCACTCACAAAATGTACTGAAGTAAATCACATGCTGCGGAGCTGACAAGCTGTCTCTCCCACATCTCAGACCGTGCAGTTCCTTTCTGTCTGTGCATGCAGGATCATTTCAAAAGCTTTATTGGAGCTGGAATGCTTCACTGCTTTAATTCTGTAAATGTTTAATGTTTTAGTTGGTGTTCAATTTGCATATTGGGAAAATGTTTTGGTATTATGTTTTACAAGGTTAAGATTAAAAAAAGTATGGCTTTTATCCTAATCATCTTTAATGAATGACTTTAATCAGGCCTTGTTTTTCATTTCATTTATGGGGCGCCAAGTGTAAAATGAAATGTTTAAAATTTCACTAACATATTTTTCATTATTTATCTCACTGTTCTTACATTTAGCTATTTTTTACTAAATGTTAAATTTCAATATTAAAAAAAATATTTTTTTATTAAATACTAAATCTAAATGTTGAAATCTAAATGTAAAAGTTAAACCTTAAATAAAGTTAAATGTTAAAGTTCACCTTTAGGTATTTTGGACTGGAACGCAGCCGTTGCTGTTAGTCTGTTAGTGCTCAGCTCATGTTATGATGTCATCATCCCGAGACAATAGCAATCGCTAGCGCTCTAATGCAGCTAAATCTTCCCTACAAGGCATCAAACTTGTAGATGCAGTCGGGATTCGAGCTGCACTTTAAACTGCCAGATGCCGTATTGTTTTATATTAACATATATTGAATTTAGATTTTAAATATTATTTTCACAGTTAGAAGTGTTAGCAGAAGTTAGTGTCAGATAACCAAGATGTCATAATCACGCGACAACTATCAACAATGGCCACTGCTAACAACTGCTAGAAGATAATATATTTAAAATCTTAATTCAATATAATATGGGTGGTCCCTGTGTTCCAGCAGTTTGAAGTGCAGCTCAGACACCAGCCATAACTGCAAGTTTGATGTCTTGTAGGGAAGCTTTAGCTGCGATGACGCGCTAGCGGTTGCTATTGTCTCAGGATGATGATGTCAAAGCAAAGGCTGCGTTCCATTCCAAAATACCTAAATGTGAACTTCAACATTTAAGGTTTAACTTTTACATTTAGATTTAAACAAATAAATTTAGCATTTAATATTTAAATATTGTTTAACATTTAAATGTAACATTTAGTATAAATTAGCTAAATGGAAGAACAGTGAGCTAAATAATGAAAAACTCTTAATTTGGCCTTAAATATTTGTTGTGATTCCATCTCAAAAGTAAACTACCATATAAAACGTACAGATCTTGAAGAAAATGACTTACTCTGATCAAGTGTGTTTGGTTTCATGTTAGTTTCACGACAAGCTGTAAATTCCTATGTAAAATGCTGATTCATAGTCACATAAATGCCACATAATTTGTTCCCCATCATGAAGGTTAAATAATCATAATTCACAACTTTTCTTTGAATGCAGTCTGATTGACAAAGATCTGTTCACCTGCTGAACTGAGTCCAGTTCTGCTGGACAGCATTCCTACAAAGAGTCAAGAGAGCAAGAAGTCAAACAGAGAACATCTCGTTTCTCACAACGCCTGATTTCTCAAGAAACTGGAAGTCCAGGTCTTCCTGTTTGTCAAATGAGACATGCCACTTATGAGTCAAATTATGCTTTTCGGTTACTTAAAAAAAAAAAAAAAACAATAACAGGAACCCAAAAAATACCCTTTGTATTAATCAGGATTCGATGTTTTCTTTAAATTTATGTACTTTATTTTTATTTTTGTTCATTTTTGGAAAACAAAAGGTGGATTTGTGGCTGTCGTCACTTAGCTTCTTGTCCACCTTCTTGGTCATTTTTCAGTTTAAGGTAATAGAAACTAAGCAAGATAAAGTGTAATGTCCGAGACTGTAAATATTCATTTACACAGTCTACATTTTTGAGTGTATTTGTTGCTGTAAACTCTGGCACAGTCTTTGTGCAAAAATCACTCATTTTCCAAATCTTTTAAAGATTTTTTGTCTTGTGTTGCTTTTATTTTCCAATATGCCACACGATTTGAGAGCAAGCAGCACCAGAAGTCGTTGTGAAATAACGTGTGCAAAGTGACGAAACTCTTGTGTTGCGTGCAGCTGAAAAAGTTCACTTCTAAGATATCAATTCAAATAATTTAATGTTATTAAAATCACTAACATTTCAACAAGCACTTCAACACTGCAGCAAACTTTGTACTCGGAAGGTGACAATGAATAATAAATAAAACAAAGTTTAAGTTAATTTGTCTAATAAATTCCTAATAAGAAAACATTCACACCAGGTGCTTTGTAAAGCAGTATGAGGGCTTGATATAGGACTTATTTTAACATTCTATCATGCAATGTGACAGATCCTATTTCTATTGTTATCAACAAAATCAAATGTTTATTGCACAAAGTTTGTCACATTTCAGTGCTGTAAGGAACTGAATTTGGCCAGCCGTCCACTGGTGAGGAATTAAGTTTGACGTCAGTAGTCACAAAAATGGGAAGTTCTTGGTTTCAATAGTGCAACGGTTTAGGGCTCCTCATTAAAAAAAAATGCACAATTCTTTCTTTTTTTTTTGTTAGTACAAATTGATGTTTACCCTGGATTTATGTTCAAATATACTAGTTTTACAAGTTTGAAAACAATCAACCTTAAAGAAAATAAATATTGGCACTTAATTTATATGCAGGCAGCCTAAATCTAGAAAAAAGAAAAGATACATGCATTAGTTTTTAAAAAATCTGATCTAGCTTACAAAGAAAGAAATATGTTTGTGAAGAGTCCCATGCCTCATCCAAAACAGTGGCTTTCTATCATTTTCAGCTAAGAGTGACTTATCACTACTCTACCCAGAGGGTTTCCTGTTTTTCTCTGTGCTGTCAGTTGATAATTGGGCCAGCTCTTTCTTCTGCGACAGCTTATTCTCAGTGAGTAGCATTTAAATGCCTTAATAAAATCCTCTCACACACTTTCGCTCTCACATACAGAGTTGATGGAGCGTGACCGTTGCGTCTTTCACCCTTTGTGTACAAAAACACCTCTGCCTCTGCCATGAGGGTGACCGTAGAACGGTTTGCTTGTTCAGAGCAGGGATCCGTCGCCCTGCTAAGTCATTCAAGCATGTTCGTTTGTCCTGTCATCCCGTGTCAGCTCATTCTGTAAGATCACGGCCGTGCAGATCTCCGGTTCCTGCTCAGTCTGCAGGGGTGCGACGCTCGGTGTGTGGGGGGGGATCAGCTGGCTGGTGTGCGCTCAGGGGGTGAAGACTGTTTGTGTCCGTGTGCTGTACAAGTTGACCCTCCTTCCTTCGTGGTTCTAAGTTCCTCCTCCTGAAAGAGCTCAAGCTTTCCAGTTACAGGTTTCCGTGTCCGTCCTCCCTCCCCCCGATCACGCTTTCATCCGTTCGTGGCGTCAGCGGCGAGGCTTTCCAGGAGTGTTCTATAAACGTCCGAGCGCAGGAACCGCGGGTAGGAATCTCTTTCCATCAGCCCGTAAACTATCTTCTGAGCGTCGTCAAAGCAGTGCATGGTGGGAGTTTTGACGTTCCTTTTGATCTGCTCTCGAGTGTGATAGTCTATGTTGATCTGGAATGAGGCACACAAATAGGTATGAGGGGATTTCAGCCAAAAGCAGGAGATGTGAGATTCAACATTTTGAGCTGATGTTTTCTTTTCTCGCTTCGATACTAAAAGCTCAATTTTTAAGACAAGAAAAAGAATGGGTGTACTTGACTTACTTCTTTAGGTGATTCAGCTTTGATGAACTGTTCGTAAATTTTTTTAGCTCTTGAGGACATTCGAAAGGAAGACTTGATCTTTTTGTAGTCCTCACAGGTAAGCCAGAACTCAATATTCTCGTCGCTGTATTCCGATTTGAGGAAGTTGCGGAAAGTTGCCAGTCCGTCTGAGAGAAGAACAAAAAAAAAACAAAAAAAAAAAAACACACAACATCAAGTATGGACCAACAGAATGTCGCTTTTCAGCTTATTCTTTTTAAACTTTAATTTGAACAAACTTAATTTTCTACTTAAGCAAAAGCTCTCATTCCCGGGGGGAAAATAAACTCACATTTAGACTCAAGGAGCCTTTCCAGTGACTGTGACCATTGTTGGGTATCTTCTAAACTTAGCCTGCTGGGAGGGAATGCAAGTTAGATTACTCAACCAGAATCAAATTTGGGGAAAAAAAAAGAAAGAAAAAACTCTTCATAAGCTGCAAGAATACTGAGGGAGTTCAGTCTCACAAGCATTGCAGATGTGCTTATCAAATTCATACAAAAAAAAAAATGTTCGACCCTGGAAGAAGCTGGCATGCGCGTATATTCTGCCAAAGCAAACATGGAGGCTCTAGATCCTTTGAATCCATTCATGATGCCATAGATGGAAATGATTGGAGCAGACTGGCTATTTTAAAACCAAAATGTATGCAAAACACTTCATAGGGAAACTTACCTGTCAGGGCAGGAAGGCTGTGTGAACATGCACTGGAGTCGACACATAAAGTTCTTTCCGCTGTGTAGAAACAAGAAATACACGAGGAACTGTTTCATTCACTGCTGTGAAGTGAGTTTTCAATAGGATGATAGGAATGTAAGTACTATAAAAACACAGCAGGTGTATGTGAACCTTTAGGAATTGTTAAAACCAGAAATTATTTGTAACTCTCTTGGGTTCACTCATTTGTTTGTGTATTACAGTCGGAAGCAATGTGAAACAAAATCTTACAAACAAATCATCCTGTGACCAAGTCAGCACATCTGATGTGAACCTCGATTCAGAGGAGAAATACTCACATAGTCTTGTTTCTCCCACTGTCCTCTCTCTCCATGATGATGTGATGTGCGTTGGGTAGTCTGGCGATTAGGCTGGTCATTGTTTTGTTAGGACCCCCGTCTCGGGCTCTCGGTCCTGGTCATGCTGTGGCTGAGAGGCACTTAAGAGGGTTCCCTCTGCGACGTAGCCTTTTTATATCTGGGCTTTGCTATGGGCCGAGGCTGCTGGGATACCTCAGCCGCTCAACCCAAACTGAAGAGGAAGCACCCCTTCCTCCTCCTCCTCCGGTTGCTCTTCTCCTCCTACTTCACAGTTAGAAACAAACACACACTCACGTTGACGTTTTTGCCTCCCTCCTCTTGATGCCGAACTCCCTATTATGTCTATTATGTTTTTTTTTTTCCTTTTCATTCCCCTCCGCCGGTGCATTTTTTTTGTGCTTGCCTCCTTACTGGACTGGCCAAACAAACAGCACCCTCTCAGACTGAAAGCATACAGTGTTGACGTTATTTTTAGTCTAACAGAGCAGATGCAAATGACAAGCGACTGCGATAGGCAAATCACCACCTTCTCATGTGAGAGGTATAGGCAAGTCCGTAAACTGGGACTGAAAAGATGTAAATTCAACGGGAAGGGCTAGTTTTTTCTTTGCGAGAAATGTAAGATGCATTGAACCCACGAAACGAAAGGCTTTTGTGGAAAAGTATGCAACGCAGGGCCACAGCCTTGTGTTTAAAAAAGAGGAAACGGCAAATAGATTGCAACAGAGAGGCTCAGCGAGGCAACAGGAAGTCAGAAACACTGGCAGGATATCGTGACCAGTCTCCCATGTAAACTATGAAACTGGTGGTTAAAACTTTCAGCAAGACTAAAGTGAACAGAAATCTTTTTTTTGAATAATTAGTTGAATAATTCAACTAAAACATGCAGACTGTACCATAAATAGGCCTCTTGGTGTTAGCAAATGTTTTAGACTGACAAAATACAAAATGATGCATATGCATAATGTAAAAGTATTTCTGAATGCTTCTAAAAATCCAGTTCTCATCAAAATCATACAATAATACTGTCAAATCACAGCTGGGGAAGACAGCTAACAACTTTAGCAACTAAAATGATAGTTGCCAATGCCAATATTAGCAGACTCGTACATTCTTGAGAAGCACAAACACTTCAGATTTCTGCCTGTTAGTTGTTCAACACACTGGGAACTGACAGGGGCGAGGAGAAACAACCAGGGTCTGCCAGAAGTCAACTCAAAGTCTGAGAACTTGTAGCATTCTGGGCTGTGTCTTGGCAAGGGAGTAGCATTAGCTGATGTTAGCATTAGGAGTGCTGACCTTCACATTTTCCATTTGCTGCAAATCAAAGATGATTGTTGTCAGATATTTTGGCTTGTATTTACATCCTTGTTCCTGGTAGACGGGCTGCGAATGATGAAATTTGTGTGCTTCAGCGTCTGACCCTGAACTCAGGGTTTGCAAACATGTCCTGAAAGCCGTTTGTCTTGTATTTAAATGGCTCAAATGATTTATTTTTGTGCCAGTTTGATGCTGTAGGACAGAGGAGCCCAAAGTGGGGCCCGCAGGCCATATTTGGCCCACCAAGCTGTTTGATTTGCCACATGTCAACCTGTCATCTTGTGTAGAAACACAGTATTTCCACTCAGTCATTTCATCCATTGACTATATGAGGTTATAGTGCAGATAGTTTTCAATCATGGTGCTGACTTATCTCTAATATATTGAGATTAAACATGAAATACAACAAGATATATTTAGATTATTTTTAACCACACATGTAGATTTGCACACCTTATAAAGCCACAAAACATATTTTATCAATGTATGAAATGTCCCATGAGCCTTTGCTGCTTGAGCAGACTTTCTCCAAGTGCACAGACTAAAACAAAAGTGGGCCACTGCACTGGCTGCAAACTTAATCATTAAAAATATAGGATTTTACTTAAAAAAGTATTTGTATTTCATGTATTATATCACTGCATTTGGCCCACAGCCAGGGTTAGATTTTCATTTTGGCCCTCTTGGGGAAAATGTTTGGGCACCCCTGCTATAGGAGATATTTGTTACAAGCACCAGAAAGAAGTGCAAATGATTTCTCTGGTGCAATCCATCATGTGCTGGTTTCAACCAGTGGATTTTACAAGATGGGCTGAGGAATCAAGGCTTTTTTCACTCAGAAAAGTCTTCAGTGCCTTTCTCACAGTTATAAAAACTGTCCAGTCATGTTGCTTAACGTATTTGTTAATTTCCTCAAGAGCTGGAATTCTTATCATTGTTATGATTAAAGCCTGCCTTCAGTTACACGTAAAAGATGCTGATTTTTCCAGCTAACATAACTGGTCTTGAAGCAGCTGTGGCTCCAAACCTACAGTCACCCCTCAGGCAACAAGCTCCAGGGTCAATTTTTTGTTTGGAACTTGTTAATCAATATTTCTCTTCTTGTCATGAGTATTGCCTTAGTTTTTATTTAATGTTTTTTTTCCTGTGATATGTAATCAGTCTGTTTTGCTGTTTGGTATTTATGTGTTTTATTTTCTGTAGGGCTGCACGATGTCGACGTTAACATCGGTATCGGACGATGTTGGTCATTTTTTAGCATATTGGTCCAGTAAGTAAAACTGGGCCAATATTAACGTTCAATATTGATTTCCCATTTTTTTACTTTGTGTGTCTGTTTTGGGAGGGGAAATGGTTGGTGTCTGTTTGATCATGATAGTTATAGTGACGCTGCTCAGCCAGGAATAACTGAAGCAGAGAGCCATGTCAGCACTTTGGTTGGTTTTTGATGGTATTGAAAAAAGACACAAGTGTGTTTGTGCATGGGCTATATAAAAATAATTTGTCTGTGTAATATCAGTAAACACCGGATATCAGCCATAACAGCAATATTATTGTCAAATATTGATAATGGCTGAAATTTTCATATCGGTGCATCCCTAATTTTCTTATTTCCTGTCTAGTCTTGTGTTTCCTGCACCATTTCATACACTTTATCCTCAGTCAGCTTCTTAGTGTTTTTTTCCATCCTGCCATTCACATCTGTCTAAAGTTTGTAATCACGCAGGTGCTTCCACTTCTCACTCATCCTCTGTTGTAATTAACAGGTCTTGTCTCCTTTGCCCCAGCAGGTCATTGCCTGTTTTTGATGCCTCCTGTCACCATTATGGCTGTGTTTTCATATTTTTCATTGTCATTACTTTTGCAAGTTAGTTGCTGCTACGCAAGCTTTTTCTTTTATCATTTACTAAATCAGTTTTTGTTTTTACCTTCAAACCCTCGTGTCTGCCTGAATTTTGCTTTCAACCACACCGTACCATTACAAGCAGAGGTGATTAGTAGCTAGTTGCATTTTTTCAGTTGCATTTACTTAAGAAACATTTTGAAAAATGTACTTAGGAGTATTTTTACTACACTGCATGTATGTATGTATGTATATGTGTGTGTGTATATATATATATATATATATATATATATATATATATATACTGTTCAAAAAAATAAAGGGAACACTTAAACAACACAATCTAACTCTAAATAAATCAAACTTCTGTGAAATCAAACTGTCCACATAGGAAGCAACACTGATTGACAATGTCACATGCTGTCAGTACATTCAGCTTTGTACAGAACATATTATTCAATGAGAATATTTCATTCATTCAAATTTAGGATGTGTTAATTGAGTGTTCCCTTTATTTTTTGAGCAATGTATATGTTACCTACAGTCATTTCAGAAGTTTTGTAATGAGAAAATCTAGACTTGGAAAATAGTTTATTCTCCTGGAATCTGTTATTTTGTAATTATGTTATTTGTATTAATTTTCTTAACTTTTGTCTTTCAAAACACCAGAATTTGCAGATAACTTTCTATTTTTTCATCAGTCTGATGACATCACTTTAAAATAATAATGTTATGATCAGTTACTCAGCACTCAAGTAGTCTCTTTATGGAATATATTGTTCTAGACCCATCTCTAATTACAAGTTTTACTTGTGAAGACCAATGTAACACAAACACTAAGAATATTCTATACTCTTTCACGCTGGTTAGAAGATAAAAGTTCCTCCTATCTGATTAAAACTGGTTTAATAAGATTCTACACATTTAGCTTTAAGAAAAAAGTACTTGTATTTTATCCTACTCATTTTTAATATTAAAAATTGGCATATTAATAGCTTCAAACTGACAAAAATGGTTAATTACAAATATGCAATTTGCACAAGAATAATGCATCTGTCTATTTTAGTGATATACTGTATATATTTGGCTTTCAATGGGGACATGCTAAACAATTATGTTTCAATTCACTGTAGCTACTGGACTGTATTTGTGTAAAATATGATAAACTTTAGTTTTTATGGATAAAGACAATTAAAAAGACCACTAATCTAAACGTGAAAGACCTTAAAGTACAACTGGAACATTTTAAGCCAATTATCATTGACTAAAAGCTGCTGCCATAGGCTGCCCTATTACAACCTGTCCTTCAGTTTGGCTTCACTGATGCTGCTTTCCTTCTTTTACCCAAACATGGTTATAGGCGCTGTGCTGTTACAAGGAGACCCTAAATACAGAACTGATGGGATATTCGTTCTGTTGCATTAATTACTGTACACTGTGGATGAATTTAAGAGGTGCCTCTCAAAGTACCCAACATCTTTATCATATTTGTCCCAAATGTTTGGACCAACTCTGTGCCATCGATGGAACTTGCTTCCTTTCCAGTTACCATGGTAACAGTAGCGGGCAATGAGAAAACACACTGACAGCTTGTGTGTGAAGAATAGTACACCATGTGATGAGGGAGAACTTTGTGATTTAGCAGGAACAACCCCTGACACCTCGGTGTGCTCAGAGTTACTGACGTAGATCTTTGAAATAAATGGCGTTGCTCATAAATAGAAGCTCATAAGGCCTCTTATTTGTAGTGGAAACTGTTAATCCTTTAAGTCCGGAGCCAAAAATTACACTGATGTGCCACTAATCTGCAGCAGTAAATAAAGTCATGCGATTCGGCCTTAACTTACCTTACAGCGTTCCGAGCAGCAAACACTCTCCTCTCACAAACGAAGCTCTATTTAAGGTTTATGTTCACAAAAGCAACTTGTTTAAGGTTACTCGCAGAGTCTCAATTTGATACGAACGTTAATATGAAACATGACCCACAAGGCGTTTTTATTTACTGACAGTTCATCAAACCTCAGCACTTTTGTGAAACACATGGAACTTTTTTTTTTCTCATTTTGTCTCTACCTAACTGGAAAAACAAATGTGAAATGTAAATTTAAGTAATAAAACATCAAATAAAATGCACAATATTAAAAAATAAAATAAAAAAATTGAAGAAATGCAGATACTATGTTCTTTACAGAGGAGAAAATGTGATGTTTTCACATACAAGATATGTCTCACATCTTTTAAACATTTTGAAGTGAACTTTTATAGATACAGAACATATTTTCACACAAGATTAGTCGCTTTCGTTTTCCTTTTTCAGCGTTGTTTATGCTGTAATAATCAAAGAGCTTCACAATTACAGCAGAATAAGAAGAAAATCTTTACCATTCTGAGACACGGCTGCCAAATGTGACATGTCCCCCCTCACTGGTTGCAAGTCCGTCACAGAGACTCATAGAGAAAAACGATTCACACTTTCACCCCACACCTATAGAGACAGCTTAGCGCTCCTCATTAACCTAACATGCATGTCTTTAGCATGTGGGAGAAACCCAGAATACCCACACATGCACAGGGAGAACACACAAACTCCATCCAGAAAGGGGTCCCAGGCAGGGATGCGATCCTGCAGCCTCCTTGCTGAAAGGCGACGGCTCTACCTGCCAGTCATGAAATCAAATATTTTATATTTGTGTTAGACAAAATTTACAAACTAGCTGATTCTGGTAACAATTCAATGTTAGAAGTAGGAATGGATTATTAATTATTACATTTTTTTTTATTGGTGATGCCTCAGCTACATACAAGGCAACATTTGACATGTTTTTTAGCAGAAGCTGTTTTGTTTAAGTGGAAAAACCTGTGTCCGTATGTAAAATGACCATCGGTGGTCACAAAAAATTTGACTTGGAAATATAGATTCAATATCTGTTAGGATGTTGTTTGACTGGTTTAGATGAATGAATTCACCATCTATGTCCAGCTTTTATCTTGTGTAGTGTTTGGTTAGACTGAATCAACAAAAAATGTTAACTTTGGGCAAACGCATATATCTGTCAAATGATGGTGGATAAAAAAAAAACTTGTGGCCATGCTTTATTTTGTAACCACAAGATAAATAAAACATGGCCATGAGATAATTTTGAGCAGTGATACAGACAGTGTTAGAGTCATAATTTGAATACGTTGTTTTGAACTGTTCAAAGGTAGACTACCCCACACTTATTATTAGTATTAGTAATATTTGGTGTATGCAGATATAAACTGCTCATTTTTCATAGTAGCAATTTATGAAATGAAAATGAACGACCAATAAGTGTGTTGCGAAACATATTTTTTACTGTTTCCGAATGCAACGTAACTCCAACTTCTTCCACAATCAACACACAATGTGAAAGAGGCGCCTATTTTCAGTGTTGAGCTTCAAAAATGAAAATAAAGTATTTTGGACAAAGAAAACTCCAGTGGTTATCTGTGTTTCATAGCTGCAACATTTGATACTAAGAATTACTTCACTCATACCGTAAGTGACTGAAGCATGTCATTCATTCCTATATTAAAATAAAATAAAATAAAATAAATTTAAAATGTGTCAAATTAAACAAATGAGTGGAAATGAGTGCAATAATTATCTCATGACCATTATAGCTGCACGTTTTTCCCCTGTGACCACACAACAATCACATGGCCACAGTTTTAGTTTTTTAATCCAATATCTCTGGATGGGCTATATGTACAAATAGGAAGTTTTAAAAGTTGGTCTAAGATGCAGGCTTTCTTTACACAAAAAGAAAAGACATTACATATAAAAACTACAGCAGATGTTCTGATCAAATGACCATGAAGCTGGTCTTGATAATGAGTATACTTTTTTTTGGGCCCTTTAAGAATCTTCAAAAACAGATTGTGTGCATAGAACAAATTAATTTAATGAGTAATTGTTAATTATGTTACACAAAGTTCATTTATTTTATGAGATTATTAGTTATAAATGCCTGACTAAGAAGGTAGAATCTCAGTTTTGCAGATACTGAGCTAACATTCGATGTGGTAGTACACTCTGAGTGGATTGTCAAGCAATATTACATGAGATTGCAACAATATTTTCAATTTGCTTCAAAGAATGCTAGGCCTTTTCTAATTTAAACCTTAATTTGTCAGAGCAACTGCTGACATTATTGTAATGTAGTTAATTTATTTATGAGTTATAGAAAGTTCTGTTTTAGTAAGTCAGTCAACAACCCATATATAAAAAATCTCTTTAAAAGTTGTCCAAATTATACTTAGACAGAAGTCACTATACATTTTAAACACAGTCTAACTGGCTTTTTTCCCCCCAAAGTTCAGTACTTGTGAATTTGCCCCATCGTTGTCTCTGGGCGATGAGAATATTCCCCTAACAAGGCAGTAGATTCTGGCTGTTACGCTTCAGGTTGTCTGATGACTCCAGTGTTGTCGTTTAAGCCCCCGACTTATTTTTAGCTGCCTCAGTATTCCTTTTTAGGCACAAATTTTAGGAATAAAGCCGTTAGCAGAGCAGAGTGGGATCAAGAGTCACAGAGAGGTTGCTTTTTTTCCAGTTTGCTAAACCCTCTCACTGGTTTATGGAATCATCCTTGCACCTAATTAGAGAATATCCCACATGTGACCTAAAACAGAATCCCTTTGTGGGCTGTGGAAACTCTTCCCTTTTTTGACTCATGCCTGCTTTAAGTCAGTCAGTCAGATAAATATAAATTAGGATAAGTGGACACAAAAAATAGGAGTAATGTGAGTATATGAAAATGTTGATTAAGAATTCAGAATTCTGTAAAATAACTTAGGTCATACCACTCCCTGTACCACAACATCTTTACCTATATGTTTATTACTGTCTGAAAACAACACCTCACTTTTTTTACGTTGAGTACATCAAAAATCCAAGCAGTCCTGAACAAATCTAAAAAAATACCACATACAGTTATCTTTCTTCTACATAAAAAGACACTTCACTCACATGCATTCACTTTCTCTTTACATTCTTTTTTATCACATCATTACCACATCATTCTATCAAAGAGTTCACATTGGCTGAAAACACTTTATCAGTTTATATGTTCGTTAAATTACCAGTTGTTCTTCCCTGAAATGAAAACATGGAGATTTTACCCCTGAGCAGAAACTAAATGTACCATATGGACCTGGATTTGTGCTTAAGAGTCATGTAGGCATCTGAGTTCAGGAACCTGGGACACGAGTCTCTAAGCATCAACAGGTAAACCTGTTTCTGGGCATCGTCAAAGCAGGAACGACTGGGTTTCTCCAAAGAGTTCTCGATCTTCTCTTTAGTTTGGTGGTCGACGTTGATCTAAAAGAGGAGAAACAGTCAACAGGGTTTGATGAATTTTATCAAACATGTATTAAACATGAAATAAATATTATGTTCTGGGGCTGCTTTGCTGCATCTGGCACAGGGTGTCTTGAATCTGTGCGGGGTACAATGGAATCTCAAGACTATCAAGGTATTCTAGAGAGAAATGTGGGGCTCAGTGTCAGAAAGCTTGGTCTCAGTCACAGCTAAAAATACCCAAGAATGGCTAAGAGGAAAACATTGGACTATTCTAAAGTGGCCTTCTGTGAGTCCTGACCTAAATCCTATTGAGCATCTTTGGAAGGAGCTGAAACAGGCGTCTGGAAAAGGCACCCTTCAAACCTGAGACAACTGGAAAAGTTTGCTCATGAGGAGTGGGCCAAAATACCTGCTGAGAGGTGCAGATGTCTGATTGACAGTTATAGGAATTGTTTAATTGCAATGATTACCTCAAAAGGTTGTGCAACTAAATATTAAGTTAAGGATAACATCATTTCTGTCCAGACTTGTTTCATGAGTTTTATTCTGTTGGAGCATGATTGAAAAGAAATGTCTGACTTTTATTTGTTTATCCTCATAGAATTTTTATCTATTATTACTTTAGTCAGATTCTAGTTATTTCTGTGACAATTGTGGGTTTTGCTTTCGTTAAACAAGGGGAATTTTGTCCATGTGTGTATATTTCAGATTGAACCTATACAAAACATGCCTGGTAAAAACCAGACCCTTGTTCTTCGCTTTGCTTCGTACAGAGGGTCTGGACTCTTGCCTATTGGGAAGCAATTGCTTGCTGGAGGCGTGGTCTCTGTTGAAGTTTAAAACAATTGGATCTGATTTACCCAATTGCTAACAGTTGGTATGCAGTGTGAAAGCTTCACTGTGTAGGAGGCTAAGCTAAGAGGCTAACCGGAAATTGCATGCGCTGTAAACAACCCTACTGAGAGGAGCGAAGAACCGAGCCAAACGAGACGGCTATAAATGATGCTGCAGGTTTTGTGAGACAAATTTAATTTAATTTGGAAGCCTTGTACACATGGACTGCGCAGAAAATCGACATTGTCGTTCAAAACCCTGGTAAAATTCTACCAGAGAAATCCGTGTCTATGGGAGAAATCCCAAACGGAGCATTGAAAGGAAACTAGAATTGAGCTGAACTGCATATAGGGAATGGCCAGGCTAATGCTGAACAGTCAGAAGACTAAAGGATTTCAGAGGTTCACATTTTCTCCTGGTTTAATTAAAAAAAATTACAAAAACCAAGAGGACAGTTGGTGCATAGTTTTATAGTAGAAGTTAAGACATTAGGAAGTAATCCTAATGTGCCTCATCTTTAAGCCTTTACGTCTTCCTGTTGTTGATCAGAAGTAATGTTTCTTGCATTCATGCAACAATAATTTCCACAGTTCTGTAATGTTAGTTTAAAATAAATGTATTTTTAAAAATAGATTAAAGTCCAGATAAGACAACAAAGCAATGGTTCTTTCCACCATAAACCACCAACCCTGTTGCTGCCTTCAGACTGACCTCTCTACAGGCTGTAGAGCTGATAAACTCCTCATAGATCTTCTTTGCTTTCCAGCTGAGGTCCTCTGATGAGCCTGTTGACTTAAAGTCTTCACATGCAAGCCAGAACTCGATGTTTTCCTCACTGAACTCTGACTGTAGGAAGGAGCGGAATGCTGCAACGTACTCTGTGGAAAGAAAAAAAAAAGTTTGATTGTTCTTTGTTTCAAGCTATCAAAAGAAACGTGAAAGTAAATTCTGTGGAAAAAGAACAGTTCCTACTTTTATCTTTCAGCAGTTTGTCCAGAGACATGTGGCGTTTATGGTCAGTCTGCCAGCTGCAATAAATAAGAATTTAAAGTATATTTTTTTTCTGTTAGTGAAGCACAGAATGATGGGAACAACTAAAAGAACAAAATACTACCTTTGTTTTGAGGGACATGTCTCATTATTTATTTTTTGCCCAATGACAAATGACCAGATGTCTTTCTTTTGCTTTTTTCTACTTTGTACAATATCAACCCTGTGAAATAAATCCAGTCAAACGGAGGAAAATATCATTTAACATGAGGAAAAACACGGTCAGAGTGTCTAACTTACCTTCTAGGCTGCTTTATATTCGGAAACAAATCTTTAATCTCATAAAAGCGAATCTTTGAAAACAAAAGTTTGGACATTTTAACATCCCTGGAGTTGTCCTTTGGAGATGTCAGACAGTTTTTTGTGATCGAGCTGAACTGTATTGTTTCTTCCCCAGAGCTGGTTTTTACTCAGTAGGAAAGGTGTAACCCTCATGACGCCGAGGACCTGCTGGTACAGGTACATGAATACCTTTTATATAAGCAAAGACCACTGCTTCCCGGACTCAGGATCTCTTGTTACTGACTCACAGCTGTAAATTCAGGCAAGAAGGACGGTAGTTTTTCACACTGACTTTAAGAGCTTTGCGATGTACAGTTTGTCTTTTTAGTAAATGGTCAATTTTGTCACAAGTCATATATATGTAACAACCAGTTTGAACAAATGTAAATAAAATAAATCGCTTCAATGCAGTTTTAAGAATCTTGATTTTGTCTGTGTTTTAGGAGCAATTGTGAAAGACACTTTCAACCTTGTACAAAATGCTCCACTCTTCTATGACTCATCTAATAAAACCTCCCATATATCATACCATCTAGAGCGAGTTGAAGTTCAGTTTGTTTAATTTAAAGGGAACTGCGGAGGCTAAGAGACTTAGCCCGTTAGCTAGAGTGTTAGCTTCCCAAAAAGGATAAAAAAGGGTACAAATATCTATCTGTAAAAACCATTATATGAACCCTTTTATGAAAACAAATAAGATGCTTTTACTGTTTTAAATAGTTTTATTAGTACTGAGAAATATATATTATATCCAAACATGATAGATGAGTTAACCTGCAGGTACTTAAAGTGCCTGTGACACGACTGTCCTTCAAATACAAAAAGTCAAAGAAAACTTCTTTATACTTGAGAAAATTGGCATAATACACATGATTTTACCCATTTTGTCACATAACTGGCCTATTTTCTTTTGATTTTGGCTCAGCCAAAGTGAAACA
>JAUBOC010000103.1:1305182-1316020 GCA_032275365.1 Anablepsoides cearensis | reverse complement strand
AGGAGGGAGAGAGAGAAATAACGAGGCATTTATGTAATGTTGCAAACTGCAGCCACTAAATAACATTTGTAGATTTTGTTTTCTTTTTTTGACTCATCGTAAGGTGTCCGAGTCAAAAGCGGGACTGTGTGTGTGTGTGTGTGTGTCAAAATGTGTGCACTGGGTGCGTGTGGGACAGTCAGGACCTGCTGTTAAGAACGTGGTGTCACATTGCTCTTTTTGTGTGCCACGCGCATCACGCCTATGTGGTCTGTATTTGTGAGAGACAGCAGTGATGGCTTTGTGCCCTCTGATAAAATCCTGCAGGCGACCCTACCTATGACGTCATATCGACTAGTCGCAGTCGACTCAACTTTTAACATGTTGACATCAACTTTAAAAAATCTGAAGTCGTTCAACCCCTATTGCATTCACATTTGGTCCGCTTTAAATGGACCAGAGTCTGTTTCCCCTGTTGGTCCGGACCTTTCATGCAGGCATGAATACACTCATGCGAACTCTGATGCGGATCAAACAACCGGAGCGAGACCCATTTTTGAGGTGGTCTCAGTCCGCTTCCAAATGAACTCTGGTGCGGCTCACTTGTGGTGTGAATACACACCAGCCTGGAGCTGAAACAACTACAGGAAACATGCACCTTTTTGGACTTCATAAGCCACACTTGCTAAGCAAAATTAGCCCTTCAGTGTTGCTAACGCTAACACTGCGCTACAAAAAAAAAGTGCCGTTGTTGGTAAGGTAACACGAAGCATCTTGTTTCCTTTAGGTTGCGGCACACATTTGACAACACTTTCCCAAAATTATAAGTATACCATCGCAAAACTATAACTGAATGAGCTGCTCTTGATATTTTTAATAGTCAGCTGTATTAAAACCATCTTTTTCTCCAGGTCTGTGCTCTGTCCTGCCCCCATCATTCTGTCCAATGGGAGATCTGTGTGGCTTTGTTTATAAATTATAGCACAATGTGAATGCAAAACAGACGAAAAGAACGTTTGGTCCGGACCAAACAAATGGACCAAAGGACTTTCCTGGTATGAATACACCCTAAAGTTTATTTATACAGCACTTTTCATAGATATAAAATCACAAAGTGCTTGACAATAAAAGCAAGAAAAATATAAAATTAATTTAAAAGTGTCACGAAAGCATTACATTCAAATAAAAGTACAAGTAAAAAACAGGTAGAAAAAAAAAGACAACAGCTAAGTTGTAAAAGTCTACCGATGTTTTTTAAAGCATCAATAGAATCCAGGCTGAGTATAGATTGAGGCAGTGCATTCCAGAGTCAGGGCGCAGCTGCTTGAAAAGACCGATCCCCTCGGGATTTAAAATGGTTGCAGGGAACCACCAACAACCTCCGACCTGATGACCTCAATGTAGAGAGTGGAGCTGGATCAAATCCGAAATATACGAGGGAGCTTGTTCATGCAAGGCTCGAAAAGTTAAAACCTGAATTTTGAAATTAATTCTAAAATGAACAGGGAGCCAGAGAAGAGAAGCTAAAACTACCCGTAAAGCATTCATTCAGTACACCATAATTACAACAAATAATACACAGTTTGTAATTCTAAAGCGTTTTTACTTTGATTAGATTCCACACAGCACTTTCCAATGTGTGACTTTTACACAATTTATATGTAAGGATTAAACTCCCACAACCACAGCATCCATTTTATTTCTAGTCCAGGGAATTTCTTTGAAGTTCAAGTGACACTGAGTGCCCCGGTGTGTTCAGTAAATGAGTCATCTCAGGGCTGCCAGGCATTCCTCTGACACGGTGCAGTTGAACAAATAAAGATATGCATTTGATACGTGCAGGCTGATGAGCAGATATTACCTGAAAGTCTCTGCAAACAAACGTTCTTTGTATTAGGCCATAAAAGGAGTTATTTTTAGATTCATACTATCTGTACTGAATGTGTTGTGAATTTTCTTAATGGAGTTCAAACCTTATCTTCACAGTAAAACAGGATCGGCCAGGCTGACACGACAAATGAGTAATTTGATATGTTTATTTTAAAGTCTTATTTATTTAATGCTCTTTTTTTTCCATTATCATCTCAGGCAGCTGCACAAACTCAGTGATTAACTGTTTATTTTTAAAGTGTTTGATTATTACTTTGTCGTGGCTTTTTTGAAATCAAAAGGAGGTTTTGAAATTCTTTATTGGCTATAATAGGGGCAAGAATCTCAAATGGAAAGTAACAGTCAACTACAAAGATGTAAGCTTCTACTAATTCAACATATGTTCAGCTCATTTCTCAGTGAATATGAATAACCCAATACAAATCAGAGCCAAACTGTAATATTAAAGATGTAATTACATTGACTGGTGGAACTCTGGGAGTGATTAACTGTGTAATAATGTTTCCGTAAGTTGATTCTACAGTTTAGGCAGGTTGATTAAAGTTTTTTTTTAAATTGATTCAATGTGTATATTACTGCTACCAGCAGATACAAACTGAGTCTTTAAACCAGTGGTGTCCAAAGTCAGTCCTCAAGGGCTGGTGTCCTGCATGTTTTAGGAGCTGCCCTGGTTTAACACCGCTGAGCCTAGGGAGTGCTTGATTAGTGGACCCCTGCAGATCTTGATTGCATACTGAAGAAGCCTACTAATTGGGCCCTTGAGGACTGACTTTGGACACCACTGCTTTAAACCATTTAAAGTAGACATATCCTGCTTTTAAAGCCTTCCTTTTCACATTTAAATCATTCAGTTCTGGTCTTTATAAAGTGAAACTACAAAGCTTTGGTCTGAATTCCTCCTTATTCTAACTTTTATTACCCCCTTTTCACCCGTTTTCAGCTGTGTGTCTTAAAGCAGCTGGTTTTGTTACTGTTCCTTTAAGACGCTTCGAGCTCCGCCCCCCCTCCAGCTTCCACCCCGGTTTGAAATAGGGGGTGTTTACAGTTTTTACCATTGCAGAAGCATTCTATTTACAATTTAATTAAAAGATGTCAGCAACAGAAAACTTGTCCATCCAGCCTTACACGTTGGAACCAGAGTCTGACCCAGAACCAGAGGAGAATTAAGACAAGGAAATTGTATTGTACAGACCTTATTAGATAATTATGTTGCAGATAATTTGATGTAATAGTTTAGAAAATAGAGAAAACTGAACGGGCTGAAAACTTTTCTTCCTCTTAGAGACTCCAGGTACACAACAAAATGTATTTAACAGCTAAAAAAGTGAATTTTTTGATCATATGTCCTCCTTACACTGAATTCCAGCCTTATTTGCACTGAATATCTGACTGAGATTTAGCATAACAAAAGAGCACTCATGCTACTCCCACCAATATTAATAAACAATCAGCTGATTCCAAAGAAAGTTGAGTAGGTCATAGTAACAGTAACTGAACAAGTTCTGAAAGGTCAGGTGAGGTTTACAAAAAAAAAAAAAAAAACACACCAAGCTTTGTTCAATGTGAGCCAGAAACACCTCAAACCTGTTGATAAACTCTTTAAGTATACATTTCTTTTTTTCTCAGTTACTAAATGCAAAATGAAACCCCTGTTATTGACAGTAAATTAACCACCTATTATGATTCAGAATTTGTGTGGTTGTATTTTTTTTCCACGCTTTTCAAAGAAGCAACTTCTGTTTATTATTAATGAGTTCACAAGGCCAGAATTTCCCATTGGTTCTGAGCAATATCCCCCTTTCATCAGTCGACTGTATAACACCAATTTTTGCATGTTGTCAAAGAAAGTGTTGTGACACAATCATTACTTAAGAGTGGAAAATCATGAAACATTTCAACAACCCACTGACTGTTCAACAGGAAGTGAGCTTTGGGAGATTTCAAACCCTCTCAGCAGAAATGATACACTACAATCAAACTGTAGACTATAAAGAACAGCAGCACTTTTGCTTTTGTTTGTATTAACTTCCATTTACTGAATAATAAATATTCTTGTGAAAAAAATGGAGTCAAATTGAATTTACTTTTTTTGACTTTAAAATGTAACACCTAGTTACACGTCACATATTTAAATAAGACCAGAACTCATCATGACAACTTGTTTATGAACTCTAATAATAAATGAAATGTTAAATTTACTTAACGAAGTTACATTAACTGGTTCTATTTAACAAAGTTGAGTAAATTGCTCAATTTACTAAACTTGGTTTAGTGGTACGAGTTTGGTTATATAAATCCAACACTTCATATTTTAGAGTGTGCACAAAAATACTTTTACTTTCCCAATTATTTTGAGCAGTTTTACGATTTTTCCTTAAATATTTTTACCCTGTTGCAGTAACTTCTGGACACAAGTATTAGTGACCCTCTGTAAGAGGTCGTATTCACACCTGACAGACCGGTAGACTCGGTTCCATTGGGGACCAAAATTGCAAGATTTGTTTACATTTTGCAGCTGGTGTGGTTTGCATTCACGCTGCACTTTGTCAACCGAGCCAAACCCTGTGAGGAACCCCACCGCCTGTGGGGGCACTGCACCAAAAACCTATATAGTTTGATTAAACCGAACTGAACAGGGCTGGTGTGAATACACCCTGAGAAGAAGCAGTATGTATAGATCTAGTCTAAAACCATTTGTATTTCACTTTGTGTATGAAGGGTGCTTTATAAATGTAGGTAATGATGATGATGATGATGATGAACATGAACTTTTGGCACCAAAAGAGTGAAACACAAAGTGTCTGAATCTGTGTGTTGTCATTCGTCTGTGCGTCTTGTAGTTGCCTGTCTGGGCAGTGTGTCAGCACATCTGATACCCTCAGCTTATCTTTCATCAAAGTAAACACAGACCCATCTAAAATTGGCGCCACAGCCTTTAGGTGTGACTCAGGTGGACTCACTGTTATCTGAGTCATCACGCGCTATCATAGCCGCCGGAAGAGGGTTTGAGAAAGGACATTTAATAGCTGTAGGTTGCATTATTACATTCATGTTTAGCTACAAAGCGTAGAGTTGGGGTGTTGTGTTTTAAATGAAAAAAAAAAACATTTCAAACTAAAAGTGTTTTCTGTGAAATGTGATTGAGCTTCTTTACTTTATCTTACAGTAAAAAAAAAGGTGTTTCTTATTGGTAAATCTATATGTTGTAGTTTCAGAGAATCAGAGCGCCTGACAGGGAGGGGAATCAGTGTTGCAAAGGTTTCACCAGAAATGTGTGTGGAAGTGAAACCAGGTTTGGTGTCTGAGGGACACGAGGCTTCAGGCAGAACCAAGGGAAGTCTGATGTCGCTCTCACACTTCCATCACTGCTTAGGTCAGCAGGAGCCCTGAACACACATGGCTTTCCCTCTGTGTGTGATGTAATCAGTTAGAACATACTTCAGCATGTTTCTATTATGTAATTGATTTTTTAAACATTTAATTACATTTGCATGACAGTTTTCATCCAGATAATGCAAACACAGAAACAATATATATAAACTAGAGTTCAACAAAACTCATCGAAGAAGAGCAAATAGAAAAGGACTTTTTTAATAGAGATCAGGAAATTGTCTCCATCTAGTGGTAAAGCAAACACATGGAGTCATAATTTAATTTATAAAGAGAAGTTGTACATCCAGTAAGAGGCAAACAAATTAACTTTCTGTCCTGCTACGGTCAGTATTTGTCCTGCTGATGCATTTTAAAAGCTTTTACATCTTAAATAGTTGTTTTCTTTACAGATGGGACTCATAAATATTCTGAATAACAATTCTAACAAGGTGCAATTTATTTATCTATTTTATTAGGACAATGCACAATAATCAACACTACCACAATTCATGGCAGTGTAAATATACAGGAATTAGCACAATAGCTAAATTTCATCATTTGTACTAGAAAAGTAAGAACAAAACACGTCACTATACAATGTACAATAGATCAAATTTCCCAAACTACATTTATTGTTTCAGTAAGGTCCAACTGATCATTTGAATATGTATTATTTTTTATATACCCACAAGTTTTAACAAGTTTTTACACATACCACCAAAGACTTTCTTTCATGGTAACAGCACTCCCTTGTGGCAGGAGTGAGCTTCTAATTCATCATTTAAAAAAAAGTGAAGAAATGACGCACCCCGTCCAGATTCCTATAACAAACTTTTCAGATCTGGCAGTTTTAGATCATGTTGAACATGTCAGACGACGTTCCAAGAGGTTCAAACAAGCACTGCATTAACTGACCCTAAATAGAAACAAATCCTTTTTTTAAATTCTCTTTACTGTGCAAGTCCTCTCAGCTTATACTGCTGGGACTTTGTGGGGCAACTTTGTACTGAAAGTTGGTCAGAGGATGTCATGAGAAAGCCCTGTGATAGGATTCGTCACAGTAAATGTGTAAGGGTAAAAACTAAACATCAAACCTAAAAATTCAAGTATTTTAAAACTATTTATAGTTACTCTGGTAGTGTCTTTTTTTCCCCAGTTTTAGGTTTTATTCTAAATGCAATTTTAAACATAGACTGTGAGAAGCAGAAAAAAAACCCTGAATGTTTCCATTTGTTTCCAGGACACAAACACTAGCAGCACAAACACACTATCTTGGAGAAACTGCCGTAGAAATGCTGCTAGTCTTTAGATTGTTAGATAGCGATGTGAGAACCAGAAACAATCTTTATAAATTCTCCCACATCTTTAAAACTTCTATTATAAAGCACTGAAAGTTTGCCACAGGGGGAGGTAATCTTTCACAGCGTTTATGGCTGAGCAGTGGAGAAATTCCTCCCTCTCAGCTGGAAAGCAAGAAGAGTTTGAGGCAGTCAGCAGAGACTTGGTTGTCTTATCGCCAAGCCACTGCAAACTCTACCACATACATGACCCTAAGCTCCAAAACCCCCGGGCTTTATCTCTGCCTTTGCTGCTCACATTGTCCACCTGCTGGGCTTTTTCCCTCCTTCTCAGCCTCAATCTATTGAACCTTCCTCAGTCATACTTATTTCTGCCCTCCCACCAGTTTTTACCTCTGTAAACCTTACACAAGTCGTTCTTTTATGACTGACTTCTATATGTCCCAGTTCGTTCCATTTCTTACTTTTGTTTTTTTTTTATAAACAAGATATTTATTATCTGTTAGTGATTTGCATGACAGTTTCTATGCCTTTGTGAGTTAAATAAGCAGACTCAGAGCCGCTCTTTTTGCTTAGTTCCTCTGATAAGCTTGTGCATGCATGCGTGCGTGCGTGTGTATAAAACACAACACAAAGAAACAGACCAGAAAACAGTTAGTCTGATCTTTAAGGCCAAAGGAAGGAGAAAACATTGCACAGGTTCAGGACCTTCTCTAAAGGCAGAGCACACAACTTGTTGCAGCATTCAAAATGGCAAGTTAAAACTACTTCTAAACAATCAAACAACTCAGTGAGCTGAGATGGAAAAAAGTGTTGTCCTATAATCTGCAGAATGAGAACAAAAAAAAAAAAAAAAAAAAAAAAAAGGATTTATTTTAGGAAATTACAATGCAGGTTTCATCATGTTTTGGCTGCCAAATGATCTTATCTGCAGAACAGAGCTGGGTTTTATCTACAATCAGTTTATTCCAGATGGATAAGGTTTTGTTTATTGGTTTTGTTCTGTTTGTGCAATTTTACAGTTAAACATGTGTAAACTATTGGGTGCCAAGTAAATGAAATGTTAAAAAATTACACTAACATATTTTTCATTATTTAGCTAACTTTTTGAGTGTTAAAAATTTTCCCCTAACATTTTATTGTTATGTAGCTCACTGTTCTTACGTTTAGCTTTTTTTTTTAAACAAAGGTTAAATTTAAAAGGGACAATAGTATGTGTTTTAAGCTGTTAGTATTACAAGCTCAGCATGCGGATGGTTTCATCAGTTGTTTGCTAATTGTCGCTGCTGATAGGCTGCAGGAGTCGCGGGGGAAGCGGGCTTTGTGATGACGAAGCTCGGCTTGGAGACACAGCCCAGAAGAGGAGATGCTCCTAAAAGGCGGTTCTAGGCCCAACCAGCCATTTTTGCTCTCTTGCATGGCTGCCTCAGGACAGTACAGGATTTCTCAAACATGTATGAATGAGTTTTGATTAGGGAACAATGTTGATGATATAAAGCTCAAAAAAGTTGATTTTATATATCGCCCTTTTTAAGTGTAAAAAAAATACATATTCAGTCCTAAATCTAAATGTTTAAATCTAAACGTAAAAGGTAAACCTTAAATGTTGAAGTTCACATTTAGGTATTTTGGAATGGAACGCAGGCTTTGCTGTTGTTGCTCGGCTCATTTATGACGTCATCAATCTGAAACAATAGCAACCGCTGGCTCTCCAATGCAGCTAAAGCTTCCCTACAAAACATCAAACTTGCCGATGCAATCAGTGTCTGAGCTGCACTTTAAACGGCTGCACCACATTGTTTTTTTATGAACACATTTTGAATTTAGATTTTAAATATTATCTTTAGCAGAAGCGTTAGTAGCATCAGATAACCAGCATGTCGCCATCCTACAAAAACATGAATGGTCGCTGCTAGCCATGGTTAGCCACTGCTAACGCTGCTGAAGTGAGCTAAATAATAAAAAATATCTTAGTGAAATTTTTTAACATTTCATTTTACACTCTGCGCCCCATAGTAAACATCTGTATAGGCCAGATTTGATAATTGTATACTTTGTTTCATCCACCTATCTGCTTTTGCTTTCCAGGTAAAGCAAGCAGCCTGGTGCATACTGTATCTCTAGGCCATTTTTGGTTTTTAAAATATGGAGCTTTGCAAATTGTTTTCCTCTCCTATCTGAATGTGCCGGCATGGCCTCATCCTCACAGGTGAGATGCATTCCCACGGCTTTGTCTTCACCCATTCTTTTTGCTCTAATTTATGTAGACTCAAACCTGAGCCTTGTCAGAGGAATTAAATCTTTAATCTTTTTCAAGCAAAGAATCCTTCGTGGAATGCTACAGCATGAATAGCAAATCTTATTTTTTGACATTTAAAGTAAGCCCTGGAGTCTAACCTTTGTTGTTAAAATTCTTCACTTTTCAAGAAAACTGTGTGTATTTTACAGGAGAGGTTTTCAAAGCTGAATAATCTTAAAGCACATTTTAGAATATATATATTTTATTCTTTGAAGTGGATGTTACATTTTCAATCTCATCCAAATATTTCAGCATTAAGCCCTTTATGAGCACATTTACAATTCATAAGCTTTCCATTTCTGATTACTTCTATACAACTTTCCTTCTTCAAAGCTTTAGAGTAGGAGATCGTCTCACTCTTGTAAGAAAAAAAAAGGTTTTGTATTTTATTTTAGGAAAATCAAACATAATTTGACTATTTAATCTGTTTGTTCTACCTTATGACTGCTGAACAAAAGAAGCACAAAGATTTTAGAGAAGGGAGCTGAATTGGAGTTACAGATGTTTTATTCATCAGTGGCAAAAGCAAACTTTAACAAGAAAAACAGCACAAAGCAGTCCCAGCACAGAGTAAAAAATCCAAAAGTTTGTAACAATGCAATTATAGTTTTGTGTATAAATGGCAACATCTCTAAATACATTTTACATACAAATGACTTTACACCTTTCAATAATCATTTGGTGTAATAAAATTAAAAAAAACAGGAATTTTTTAAAATATCTCAAACCAAGAACATTTCTGGCTTGTTTTCAAAACTTTATCCAAAAGTAAGTTTAGTTTCCTTGATTTCTTTTTTAAGCCTATGATGAAAAAATATATAAATATAGCATATTCTAGAAGAAGGTTGGAAACATTTTTTTACACTAGAGTTTATAAATTAGTGGGATTAAGACAATTATGTTACAATATCTGCAAATTCAGAACTAAACTTTAAGACCTGACAGGTGATTTTAAGTCATGTTTGACCTAAACACAGAATAACAAAGGTTTTTTTTATGCTATGGTTTGTTTCTCCAATTTCGAAGGAATATGACTCCCCAGGCTATACAATGTTTTCACAATTGTAGATTGTTATGCACTTTTGAAGCTGTAGAGTCCTTAACTAAAAGGATAAAGTGACTTTCATGGTAACATTATTCTAAATAGTTTATAAGGAAAAGACAGTTATAGCCACACACATTTCTGCTTAGTGTTTAAACAACAGTTTACCTCCCTACCATCAGGGGACCAATGTTCAGCTCAGTTATTCTGCTGTGCAGCACGTCACTAATGATGATACTTAGAAAGCCATTAAAGTTTGGAAACAGGATTCCAGCACAGATGTTAGTAATAACCAGGTGTCCAGTTAAACACCTGTTAGAATACATTTGATCCAGAAAATTAGACATAACTTTACTCCATCAGTGAACACACAGTTTATTCTGGGCTGGTTTCATCACAGAGGACACTACGGTCACTTTGTGTATTTTTTTTTTCTTATTATTATTTTCTTTTTGTATTCAAAAAATTTTTTTTGTCTAAACATTTTAGTTAGGAATTTCTAATTTATAGATTTTGTGTGTGTGTGTTTGTGTGGCCTTTACTGGCTGTGAAACAGTGGAATTCACTTTTCTGCATCCATGTTACTATGCACATATATGTGTGCTAAGGATAGGCCAAATAAACATCAGTATCCTGACACAGCTGAACGTATCAGTCCGCCTGATCAGATCATCTAATCTAGTGCTTTTCAGTCCTGGTCCTCGAGGACCTCTATCCTGCATGTTTTAGTTTTTTCCCTGCTGTGGCACACATGATTGAAATGAGTGACTGATTGGCAGGCTTCTGCAGAATTTGAAGATTTATCGATGAGCAGGGAAACAACTAGAACAAGGATAGGGGTCCTTAAGGACCAGGATTGAGAAACCCTAGTCTAATCTGTTTAAAGCAGTGGTGTCCAAAGTCGGTCCTCAAGGGCCGGTGTCCTGCATGTTTTAGGTGCTGCCCTGGTTCAACACAG
>JAUBOC010000103.1:1272493-1295374 GCA_032275365.1 Anablepsoides cearensis | reverse complement strand
ATGTTAACTAAATGAAGTACAATTCAAATGCATTTAATGAATTTATTTTGGGATGGTTTCTATAACAAACATTCAAACAACAGTTTTTCTGCATTTTTAGGGAAATTTGCTTGCTCGTGAGGAATACATTAAAATAACAAAAAAACAAACAAACAAGATATAACACTTGTCCTTGGGGAGAGCATCTGTTTAGATATTATGTCTTATATAACCCACTATTTGATGCAATTTCAATAAATAAGCCATCCAGGCTAATGATCATTTACATAAACCATTAATGTAAGATACTAATTTGGTGGGGGAAGGACAATACTCAGCCCTGACCTGTTACAAAACTATTTTTACCATATTATATGTAAATCAGACACTGGATTATTATGACCCCTGCATGCAAAGTGGGGGTTATACTGTTTTTACACTGTTTATTTATTTTTATTTTTCCAAGACTTTGGGTGCCTGGATATACAAAAATGCCTAACTGTTCAACATAGGAGCTTTTTTTGTTGCTGCTGTTGTAGTTTAGCTCTGATGAAGGGCTATCAATTTGACCCACTAAAGAGCCCCTGAACCCCCGTCCTATCTGAAAAGGGGTTGTTTGGACATACAAGATTTATTATAACTCAAAAACTTTTAAACACATGAGCTTAATATTTTTTTTTTGTTGTTGTTTAGCTCTGATGTAGCCACCTGGCCAAAACAATACAGTTTGGGGATGAACCTATAGCAGCATGATATTTGGTAGGAATGTAGATGTGTCCGAGCTACGCTGTACCAGTGAACAGTTCTACAATAGACCCCATATTTGAGGAGGGGGCTCCATCTAAAATGGGGGGTGTCTGGACATACAAAAATGCTTATAACTCAAAAAATAATCAACATAGAATTTTTTAAGCTCTAAAGGGCTATCCATCAGGCCCACCAATGAGCAGCCCCCAATCCCTCCGGACCCCCACCTAAAACAATAAATCTGTTCTGATGACCTCTGGTGCATTGGTGGTTTGTGTCGGGGTCATATATGCTACCATTATGCAGTTTCTAAATCTTACTGGGATAAATGGAAGAATTGTTTTTTCTCATAAATATTTAGATTCATGAATGTTGACTTTTCATGCATTTTAATTGGACAGACTGTGCATGATGTGTTTGAGCATTTTTATAAATTTCATTGTGTGCAGATAGTTCAACATAAACTGTTTAAGTTAATTATCTATTACACGATTCAACAGCATTTCAACAGCTCTTTTAAAAATATTTATATTCTCGATTACAACCTTATCGCCACAGCAGTGTTTATTTGAATGAATGGATAATTACTTAGTAAATAAGTAACTTGTGACTTATGCAATGATCATAGACATAAATGCCAGATATTCAGTCATGCAGTATATTTTGAACGGTCTGTTAGCTGTGGACTTCACAGAATCACACTAATGTTTCCTTGGGGAAATGCAGTTACAATAATGAGACATACTGCAGCATGGATTTATGGTGTGCTTACAAAACGCCTGCATTTGCTCTTCTATAACTTTATAAATTATGATTATGTTAGACACAATCAGGGCACTACTACTTCACGAATCAGAATCTATTGTGCCACATTCATTACTAAATAACACTTTTTTTTTTCTTTTAGGAATAATAATTTCCAAGAACTGCTAATAACATCAAGGTAATCAATACTGAGAGTTTCCACAGATATAACACTTATTAAACGCCTGCAGTGTTTGTTGTTGCTGAAAGGGGCTGCTTCTCCTGGGTTGAAACGAATTACAAATATAAAGGTAATACTTGCCTTTTTTTTAAATGTCCATTTTATATTCAAAACGTTCATTCTAATTTTCCTTATCTGGAAAGGTGGTCAGTCTATTTGAAGCACTGACCTCATCTCCATCCAACATCTCAAAAATAAGCTGAAATATCCTGATTATAATCCAGGATTCACCTTACAGACTCACCTCACTAATCCATTTGAGCAAATCTGTGCAGCCAGGCCATGAAAGGTCTTTTTCAAAGTGCCTGTTGTGGCAGAATAATATTTATAGTTTAATAATGACATGCAGATAAAATGCTCCTGTGTGCAGTTATGCACATAATGTATGCCTCATCATTTTGAAAAGAGAGAAAATAAATATGAAATTAGGGCAGAGAGAGAGAGAGACCGAGGACATTAATAAAAGATGTAAATAAATGATCAATTTAATTGCAGTTAACTTCTCTTCAAACTTAAATGGTCCGGGATTTAAGTTTCTAATCATTTTAATTTCCATCTGCCTGCGTCGCTCTCTTGTTGTCCCTGTGATTACAGATGAAAAGTGACTGGGAAAGTTGATTAGCCTTCATCACCCTTGTTTGCCTGTGTCAACCCAATCCTCTAATTACGTTATGTTTGACAGAGAGCTCGCGGGGCATGGCCTCTTCAGGGCTGAATAGCAAATGAGAGACCTTCATGCACAGATTATTTGATTTGATGTGAAAAGTCAGGACAATAGCAACAAACGCAACAAAAGAACAAACAGGGATTTTAAATAGTTGTTGTGGAACAACACTGGTTGGGGGGGGGCTGTGAATGCATATCCTGAGGGTTCACCTGCTTTGGGATTACTGGAAATTACTAGTCCACTTCGGACTGAGTTTTAAGGTGCGCTAAGTTTGGTCAAACAGACCTTTCTGCCTGAAATAATGCTTTTAGATCACTTCTTTATTGTGTCCTGTGGCATACAATAGATGGTACAGTTGAGCTCCACTGTGGGGAGCTGTGTTTCTGTCTGTTCTCTCCCCGCCTCTCTTTCTTCTTGTCTTCCTCCCTGACCGTCTCTGTCTCTGACACGCAGCGTCTCATGCAGTGGCTGTGGGCCATTGTTCCCTGTGTTAAAAGCTCAGCTGGGAAGGCAGAATCCCTCGGACCGATGCTCCGTGGCCTCAGTGTCTCTCCGCTCTGCAGCTCGGACAAACCATCTGGGTTAGGGGAGGGGAGGTGATGTGCGTATGTGCTGGAAATGTGATCGAGTGTGGGTGGTGGGCAGGAAGCTGTGCGAGGATACTCTTTGCCTTTTTTTTTTGGTGCTTTTCACTCTGCTCCTTTAAGTGCACGTATGGTGATTTACGGTCATCTCGTGGAGCAGTAAAACTATAAAACTGACTCAGAAACATATGGGTGCCTATGGTGGGGGTTGGAAAATGTCTCTCACCTCAGTAGGCAGTGCAGGAAGAAAAGAAAATAAATAAAAAAAGGTGCAATGACTGCAAATTAGTGGGGACATGCAGCTTTTATGGTTTTGTGTAATTTACAAAGATATATGGCCAAAAGCAAGCATGAGACCAACACATGTTAGTTTCTCATTTCCAGACGCACTTCTCTCCAGGAGCAATGGAAATGAGTCTTTGACCTTACATTCTTGTCCTTGCTATTTCTGCAGTTGTTTGTGATCTATCCTTCTTCTGACTTTGCCAAACTCACTTCAATTTGTAACAGCAAAAAATGTATTATTATTAATATTTTTATTATTGTTATAGGTTTGGAAATGATATTGAAACACAATGTCAGGAAATCATTCCTCAGACCTCAACGTCAGGAATAAATTGAAGATTTTAATTCCAATATTCAAATGGTTGTGAGACAGGAAATGAGCTGTTTTTGACCTAACCTAGACATGTGGTTTTAAATTCTTATCTTTTACTCTTAAGTTATTCAGTTGCAATTCTTTGGTCTGAATTTCTCCTTATTTTAGCATTACCAGCCCATTTGTCACCACTTTTCTGAGGTGTGTCTCAAAGCAGCTGGTTTTGATGCTGTTCCAATGGTAAATGGTCTAAACTTGTAGAGTACTTTATCAAGCACCTTCTGACTCCAAAGTAGTTTTCACTTTAGTCATTCACCCATTCATACACACTGATGAAGGTAAGCTACATTGTAGCCACAGCTGACCTGCGGGGCTACCATGACTGACTTGCCCAAGGAAACAACTGAGTTTGATCAAACCAAGAACCCACCGGTTACGGGACAACTCCTATACCCACTCAGCCACAGCCGCCCCACAAAAATATTTTAATCCAAACTTCCCACCTCGCCCCCCACCAGCTACCAGAGCTTCTAGCTTGATAGAGGGTGTAACGTCTATCTAGCAGCACAGAAATATGTTATTAGAGATGTCAACAAGGGAAGACTTGCCCATCCAGAATTATATGTTGGAGTCAGAGTCTGACCCAGAACCAGAGAAGAATTAGGACCCCCAAATTGTAGTTGGTAAGTCCAGACCGCAAATTTTTATGACGTAAAAGTTCGGGAAACATCATAGGAAATAGAGAAAACTGAATGGTTTGAAAAATATGATCCAAACAGAATATAAGGATACCAAAGCAGCACCTGGGTTGACTAAATTCAATTTATCTGCATCCTAGAGACTCCGAGTACAAAACAAAACGCATTCAATGGCTAAAAAAAGGTGGATTTTGCATGGCATGTCCCCTTTATATTCACTGTGGTCACATCCACTGTGTAAGGTGATCCACATTGTCAGTTCAAAGTCTGATAAGATGTTTGATGAAAGTAGTGGTTTCAAAGAATTTCTTCAAGTAGCAAAACAATAATGACTATAGAAAAACAATCTCACCATAAATTGTTTTGGTAACTTGTGATCAGATCACCCAGGATGCATATGTTAGTTCCACAGCCTTTGGTTTATTATATCAGCAAAAACACTTTAAGAGACATTCAAAGCTTTCACTCATTGGATATGCACATGTATCACAATGCACACACCGTATTTCTCTCCAGGGCTTCCATCATTATGTCTTTTCAGCTCCTAACAATCTTCACTTTCTTCTCTGAACAAAGAGCTACACCATTCTGCAGACAAATTCATACAGGCTACAGCAGCACAAACCTTAATGAGCTCTTTTTTTTAAAAACTCAAACATAAAAAACGAAGAAGAAAGAAAGAAAAAAGTGGGCTAACAACAATTAAACAGGCAAATTTTGGGGTTTATCAAAGCTTTAGAAGTGTGTTCGTCAAGGAGCGGTGAAGAAAAAAGGAGGCAGGACTGTTTTTTTTTTACAGAGAACAAAGACTTCCTACCTTCTTTTTGAATCTTTTCATCTAGAAAATGCAGAATAAGACATATTAATTATCCTCTGATTGCGTATTCAGAAGCGATTATGCTATTGTTTTGTCCTTAATGATGCAAATTACAACTAATTACCTCACGTTAATGGATACCAAGAGTCTTTATGAGCTGTGGAAGAGTGCAATTAGGCAACTGTTTATCTAACAGTGCCATGAGTAAATATTGGTTTAAGGTGTCAACGTATAGTTAATATAAGCATGATCATTTGTCTTTTTTCCTCATCTGCATGGGTTTGATAGATGTATCACAAAAAATGAACTGACTCTGCTTTACAAAACCTAATTCCATTAGTGGGCACATGAATAAAAGAACAGCATAAATAGTATGATGTCAATGTAAGTTTAATAAAAATAGGTTTTAAATGTTTATGGGTAATCAAAACTTTACAAAAGCCTTTCCCAAATCATTTAATGTGCAACCTAAGCTGTTTCAGAGTTTGTTTAACAACGTGTCTTCTTTTTCTTTAATTATTTACAAGTAATTTTGCTGCCAGGATCAATTTTTGTTTTTATTTTTTTTCCGTTTGAGGATTATTGTCTCATCTGTCAAAAAGCTTCTTGCAGGCGGCGGTGAATCATGTTGCAATTTGCTGCTGGCACTTTCATCATTAAAACTTTTGTAGCACTCTATGATCCTACAACTTTACCCCTGATAAGATTTTCTTGAGGACGCGGGTAGAAAATTAGTTCTGTAACATCGGAACAAGGAGAGGAGACAAGACAGGGCTATTATTCAGTAAGCTACAGCCAATCACAAACCTGCAGCTGGAGTGCATAAAAAAAGTCTCCTGAGTGGAGAAAAAAAATGAGCTGAGGATATTTCAGCGTGTGGTGCAGCTATATTAATTAATGATGCAACCTGAATTAGCTATTAACATTATGTTGTGCATATTTATTCAGGTGTTTCTGCCCTGCAAGGGGACGGAGACATAAAACTCCAATGGACACAAGTTGGGTCAAGGTGGTCTCGTCTCATTTTCTGCTATATTTTACGACATACTAGAAGCCATCTGTGTCCACATGGTAAAACGCTGAAAAGCAAATCAGAAATCTAATCTACTGTGAAAGTTTTGCATGTCAAATAAAATAAAATGATGAACTGTTCAAGCCACGTTTGACAAGCAGAAATGTTAACATATTTTTTGGGGAAAAATATGTAGACAAATAAAACCATTATTGTTTTCTTGGACCGGGTTTTAATGCATTTCCTTGCCAATAAAAAAGCATTTTAGTTTATGAAAATCAAAACAAAATAGGGAAAATACTTGCAGTTGTCTATTTTACATTGGTAATTGTTTTCCTTTGTGATGTGTGTTCATAAAGGATGATAGATGGGTAAATCAGAGGTTCTCAAACTGTGGTCCCAAGATCCCCAGGGGTCTGTGAGCTGTAACTTGAGGGTCCTCAAAAAATTGTAGTTAACTGGTCATTTTGTTTTTCATTTAAAAAAAATCCTGCGTGGATGCACAAGGGAAACCAGTAAAATAAACATAATCAACCAAACAATAATAATTCCCATGGCATTTAGGGGTTAAAATGATAGTAAGTCAATTTTAAATCAGCTTGAGGCTTATGAGGGGGTCTCTGGAATATTTTCACCCCTGTAAGGGGTCCTCAGACCCAATAAATATGAGAAAACCTGCTGTAGATGGTTCAATAGAGTGCAAAATAGGTGGAACTATCCACCTTGGACGGGTTATATGTACGTAATTGGACCAAAATACATATTTACAGGGTAAATATGAAAATAACTACTCATATTTAACTCCTCATACATTGTAGGTTTTTTGAAAAAATACTAAAAAAAATAAATGATTCCCATCAAACTACTTTATACAAAAAATAACAGCTATTTATTTTTTTATGGTCTCATTTTCTGGCATCTATTTACCTAAGGTAAATAAGAACTCAAGCATGAATCCTAAATCTTTTGATGTAGAATATCCTACTAAAGTATTTTGTTCCAACAGCATTGTGCGGATTTGAAAAAAAAAAAAACGTGGCATTCTAGTGGTTTCAGCTGTTAGATTTATTGTTCATTCTGCCTTTCTGCCTTTTCGTATTTTCTTTGGAAAACTGCAGGAGTGAATGTGGGTCAGTATCTCTTTATGACTTCTTGCACCTAAAATCCTACCAATTTATTTTCCCTCAGGAATCGTAACCACCTCAGTAGGGGAACATTTGGCCTTTGTGCAGACATGTGAAATATTCATAAAACAAACAAAATGCTTTCCTCGCATAGCTGCTGAAGTAACCTAAAAAAATGATGATCTGTTTTCCATACATTCATAATGGAAATGTATTTTTCAAGATGATGTACTTGTTTCACACATCAATTGACAGATGCCCCTAAACACACTGGGAGCTATATCCTCTCGTTTTTTTTTTTTTTTTGTGCAACGATTTCTATTTTTTTTTGTATCCATCTGTGCCAGAAAAAAAAATGCTGCAGTGGCAGCATTTGTCTCAGAGGATGAAAACGGGATGATGAGAGGTGTTTTCCACATCTCTGGGCGTTTCATTCGGGCTAAATTGCATGTCATTGCGGCCTAGTTTCATCACAGCCACTTGTTTTTTCTTTTTTATTATTATTTGTTTGTTTATTTGCCTGGGTGGTAAAGTCTTGCACAAACCAATATGAATTACAGTGAGGCTACATAGTTTCTAATGAACACCCAGAATATTTCAACACAGCTGCTTTTTATGTTTGTTTTTGTCACTTGTTTTTCTAGAAAAAAAAGGAAAAAAAAAAACGTTTCTGCGAGCTTCTCTTTGCTGCTATTTTTAGCTAAATTGTTCACATCAGAGGGAGTAGTGTGTATGTACATCTTGAGTGTGTGGTTTGGAGACTGATTTAATACTTGAATTGGTGGGTCATTTAATGTAGGGGGATGAAAAGAGGTCAGTCATTTCCCATGATTTTTACATATCCAATTGGATTTGCTTAAACATGGCATCCAGGGAGCCATCAGCTCTCACCCTGCCATTATGGTAAATACTGATGCTGTCTCTTTCCCAGTTTGACAAATTAGCACATTGCTGCTGACGGGGGATTAATGGCTGGGCAGATTTTGTAAAAAACAACCTGTTTTAGTCCTACATCAAACTTTGCCCTCTATGAATTGCAGATCCAGCTCAGTCTTCTTCATGTCATGTGCCTGCTTGTCCTTATTATCTTCCAGCATACCGACCTGAAGGTTGCCACTGATTTGCACTACATTGTTTGCCTCCCTTTTTCTAAGAAATCCGCATGTGCTAGATGAAGAATGTGACACATGGCGCCTGACGGTACGCATCAATGATGCGGCAGCAGGAGAGTGAGAAGCCTCTCTTCTCTCTGCCAAGATTCGCTATCAAGCTGGAGTCTCACCCTGAACAACAGACCAGTAAAAGTTCTTAGATAGGGATTAGTGTGAGAGCAAACCACAACAGGAGGGAGCACGGGTAAACAAACACATTCTGTTGGATTTAGTTTAGACTGGGTTGGACACAAAGGCTAATAACAAATGCAAATACCTACACATTACATCCACACACACACAAAGAAAACTGCACACAAATCATGGTTGCGTGCTCTTTTCTCACCGCGTATGTTGAGCGGTGGATTCACTGAGGCAGAAAGTCATGTTTATGAATGTGCAGGGTTTACGTACTGCATTTGTTTGGTTTGTAAAATGGATAAATTGGCCAACATTTGGGGTTCCTGTCTCATTCTGCAGGTATTTTAATAATACAGAAAAGGCTCAACATTTTCCCTACTTAATTGTTGTGAAAAGCAGTTCATGCTTGATTGACAGAGCTTGTTAGAGGGCTCTTTTTTCCAATCAGAAAGTAATTATAAAGAGAGCCTCTTGGGTTCCCCCCATGTAATCTGGTCACAGTGGCTAGAGATCACCCCCCCTGATAGGAAAGTGATTGCTGAACTCCTGCTGATACATTGCCTATGAGCTGTCTAACTCTTGCCCTGCTGTCTTCATTAATAAAAGTATCCTACAGTTATTTATGTATTATAACAACGCTCATTTCCTGTGCAGCAAACCCACTAAAGAGCAACAGCGAGCAAAGCAACAATGTCAATACCTTCTGGAAAATGATAAATCCTCAAGTAACTTCATCACATTTGCACAACATTTCACAGAAAGGTCATGCTGGAGTGGAAAGCAATTACTGTTGCGACATTTTTCAAGAGTAAGAAAGAAGTTTGATGACAGAACTTTCATTTGTGTTTTCAGTGAAAATAAATAATTGGCATGACACCTGAAGTGACCCAACATAATGCTGCGTTTAGAAAAGGCAATTCAGCTCTTCTTAGTCAAGTCTTTTGTTGTTGTTGTTGTTGTTGAGTTAGCTTTCCACATTCCATTACAAGCATTTCTCATTCAGAATCAAGTAAAAAAAAGTTTATGGATCAACACATTCTCACAATTTATTGTTAACCAGTTAATGTCAATTCATTTTTTCAAAGTTAGAGCAAGTGTACAAAAAGATGAAAGTACACTGGTTGCTTCTGGATTCTGAGTGAGGTCTTTAGTTTCCATGAACTCACCAATGACTAATTAATTGAAACATAAACAACTTTAATAAATATAACAAAACTAAACAAAAACTAGAAGCACTCAGAGAGTGCCAATTTCATCCTGACTTCATGCGCAAAAGGAGAGAAAAAAAGTCAGAGACTCATCACCTGACGTTATTCATCCGCAAGTGGTCTCGAATTAAGCCCTAAAGTTTTCATCAGTCAGATTCCACCGTGCAAAACGTCTGTTTTATCCCCTTTTATGAGTTTTTAATGGTTTGACCATCTTCGGTGCGCCCCCCAGAGAATCACATTTCTTTTTCTTTGTCTCCAGACAGCAGTAACATCAGCAATACTAGTTGATAACAGAATAATCACAACCGGATAGTAGACATCACGGGATGTGTCCCAGCGAGTTTGCGACTTTACTTTCGGTTTCATTCTTTACTTTCGGTTTCATTCTTTAATTTCGGTTTCATTCGTGCATCTGATGTAATGGTACAGCCTCAAATTAAAATAAAAATGTCTGTATCCGCATCGTGATCCAGATCATAACCAAAATGTAATGGTGTGTTCCTTTGGCCAATACCCACATGCGGTAAAAATTCCCTGTCAATCCGTCCACAAGTCTTTCAGTAATTTTGTCCACAGCCTGACAGAATGACAGAATGCAACGACAGAACGACAGACATGCGCAACCGAAAACATTACCTCCTCCCTTGGCGGAGGTAACAAGGCAATGATGAATGGGATTGTGTGATGTCTTAGGATTGTACTTTTTTTGCTTGAATTCTGTATAATTTCTAGTTTTTGGTAATGCTTATGTTCCTTGCCTTCCTACACAGTTCCACTCATATCTAGTTTCTCTTCTATGCTCCGTCTGGGATTTCTCCCATAGACAAGGATTTCTCCAGTAGAACTGGACCAATCAGCAAACAGGAGGAGTTGTGAATGACAACATTGATTTTCTGTGCTGTTTCAGTCTGCCTGTAGTTTAGCAATGGCAGCGGAGGCAGTGAATGGCAGCGGTGGCTTCAAAATTAAAAACTGCGGCACTCATTTACAGACATCTCATTCAGCTCAGTACTTCTCTCTTCCCAGTAGAGAATGGTTGGTTGTTTACAGCGCACGCAATTTCGGGTTAGCTTCTTAGCTTAGTTTCCTTCACGGTTGCGCTGGTGCACTTCATACATCATGGGCAAACGTTAGTGGTTGGGCAAAATCCGATCCAATTGTTTTAAACTTCAACAGAGTCCACACCTCCAGTGAGACATTGTTTCTCAATAGCAAAGCGTAGAACAAGGGGTTGGTTTTTAATGTAGTTATTGTTGCCCGCAGCTTTTCCGGGTTGCGCCACATAGGGGTCTTTAGGTTAATATGAGGGATCAGGATTAATGGTTAATCTTAGATACTGAGGTCAGGGATAGGCTGTATATGGCAAATAGAAGTTAAATTTAGGGTCTGGGACAGTTAGTTCTCTCGTAATCTCTACATTTTCAAAAATGGTTAATATGAAGGTTCATGGTTAATAGGTAATTTTAGGTACTGTGGTCGGGGATAGGCTGTATAGGGCAGTTAAATTTAGAGTCTGGGATGATTAGTTAGTTGATTAGTTTTGCGCATTTCCTACTCTTTTCAAAAAAATATGACAACACGGTCCTCCTCCTCCGTTAAGAACTGACGCGAGGTGGGTACCCGACAAGTCTGAAGCTGGACGCAGAAGGCTACCTGACCAAGTGTCAATGTGTTGACGAGTTGGGAGTGAGAATGGGCTGATTTAGTTCCTGCTTCTGTTTTCAGCCACACCAACCTGCACCTGATCCTGTTTGTCCCTGCACAGGTATTGGTGGTTTCAGTTCATTAGTTAGTCTTTATATTTCTGGTGTGTGGGTTTACTCTTTGGTTAAGTAATATCACATCTTAGAATGGGCCATACAGGCCTTAATAGTTATCTTTTCCATATAGGGAAATGTGAAATGGGGGCTTGGAACTATTGTAATCAGTTAGAAACTGTGAAGCATGTCTTTATAAACTGTAATAAATATGTGGAGGAACAGTATTTTAAGTCTGTTTTAAGTAAAGAGGGAAACTTATTTTCTTTATTCAATTTATTAGGAGTTGTGTCAAAATCTATTAGGAATCAATTAATCTGACTTTTAAAAAATATGAGGCTGTTTAATGGTATTTAAAATTTCCTCTGATTGTCACTGACTTCCACATTCCAGTCCTGTAGGTGGCGGTAAATGCTGGTTGCCAACCACCAATAAACACAAAAAGAAGCAAACAGCCTTTGGTTTGGCATTATCTCCTGTTGGTGTTTGTTCAGTTTCTTGCTTGTGGCCGTTAATGAGAGTTTGCTGCTTTCACAACATTTTTGGTTTAGAAATTAAAGCAAGTAAATAAGTAATTAAAGCAAATAAGACGTTAATGTCTTTGTTATATTTTGTTATTTGAAGACTACTATTGTTTGAATTTATTTATTTTTACAAAAGGGGCAGATATTAATAAGAACTTTTTCTTCTTTCTGCTACCTTTCATTTTATTTGTGTTTTGTATTATTTGTTGTATATATAGCATTTGTTTTGTTTTTAAATTAAATGAATACATTTTTGAAATAAAAAATAATAATTTTGATTTTTGAAGTCTGAGTCAAGAGATCTCTCTCTGCACATTGGGTCACAACTACCTGGAAACATGACTTATACATACACACACAACCAGTCAAACGTTTTTTTGTCTTTTTTTTATTCAAGCAGCTCAAATCCAATGGACAGCCTGGTAGGGTACAAAGGCAAAGCTGAAAGTCCAGTTGTCTGTGAGTCCAGTTTCCTTCACCATCACAAAGCACTCAGAAACTGGTGGAAACTCTGACAGGAAGAGGCGTGGCAGACACAGAGCCTGAACCTCATCAGATGACTTGATTTTGAGTGTCCACAGTGTGTGTGATAGGTGGCTCAGCTTCAAACACAGAGTAATAGTGGTCATAGAAAGCAAGTCTGTTTTAACTGTGAAGAGAAGACTTGGAGCTGCAGGTTGAGAATAAGAAAAATAGGCTTTCCTGGACCATGAAACGCCACCAGTGGACCAGTGGACTAAGCTATTGTAGCCACAGCTGCCCTGGGGCACACTGACAGAGGCCGGGCCGCCAATCACAGATGTTACCGGATCCTCCGACCACCATCAGTAGGCAAGGCGGGTGAAGTGTCTTGCCCAGAGACACAACAACTGAGATGTCTGGAACAGGGGATCGAGCCGGCAACCCTCCGGCTGTCCACAGGTGTGTTGGTTCACTCCTCATGGGCAAACTGCTCCAGTTGTCTCTAGTTTAAATGGTGAATGTTTCAACTCCTTTTACAGACAATCAATAGGCTTTAGATTGGGGCACAAAGACACTTCAAGAACAGTCCAGTGTTTGGTTCTGATCCATTCTTGGATGTTTTTAGCTGTGTGTTTTTGGTCATTATTCTGTTGGAAGATCCAAAACCTGCAACTGAGACCAAGCTTTTTAACACTACATAGCACGTTTCTCTCCAGGATGCTTCGATGGTCTTGAGATTTCATCGTACTCCAGATTCAAGACACCTTGTACCAGAGACGGCAAAGCAGCCCCAGAACAGAGCCGAGCCTGCCCCATGTTTCACTGTTGGGACAGTGTTCTTTTCTCTGTTTCATTTTTAGTCTGTGAACATAGAGTCAATGTAACTTGTTGCCATAAAACTGCAGTTTTGTCTCATCATTCCAAAAGACATTCTCTCAGAAACCTTTTGACTTGTCAGTATGTACATTTATATATAACACATAATGAATGCAACAAAACGAACAAACCTGCCAAGCAGCCGAAAACTCTTAGTAACTCATAAGTGAACCACAAAAGACGTTTTCTACATTACACTAAAAATAAAAATGGGTTAACCTCTCACAGAGGAAGGGTCTTTCATAACTGCTTACAAATCAGAAAAAATCTAACCTTTTACTGACATTCATATGCTGCTGTAAAGAAACAACAGTCCCACAATTACAGTAACAGCCATGACCAACATTTCAAATGTTGTCTTGACCCTGCTGATCAGTGAAAACTGAAACATTGCTTTACAACTACAACCCCTAAAACCTTTGATTCTCTTTTGATCAAAACAAATGAGAAAAAAAACCTTGTTTTGAAAGCATCTGTCATAAAGTGTTAAAATCAATGTTTACAGTGTGGTTGATGGTGTAAGTCGTCTGACATGCAAGAAGTCAGGTACTTTTTTTAATTGGATATAAGGAAGCACAGTTCCTGACTCAGGATGGGGCCAAATGGATGAATAGTGCTTTTTGTTCTGGAGCTGCTCAGTATGCTTAGACAGTCTTGCTTTTAAAGCCTCTCAAAAAGCTATTTTGTCACTTCAATCTCGTCACTGATGGAGTACTGATGATGCGTTGAGCGTGTAAGTCTCTTTAAAGCCTCCGTGATTGGACCTATTACACCCTGAAAAATACATGGGGTGAGCCCCAATATGGACCGTTGTTACACGTGTAATGACACCATTTACTTAACCACAAGTTCATTGTCAAATATATGTTCTAACTTAAAAAAGTATATATAAAAGTGGAAACAAACATTGATTTTTATACCAAAATTCCTAATAGCTGACAATATTCAGTTCATGTTTTGTTGATAACCCAGAAAGCAGTCAAGGCAGACAAATGAGGCCATGGTTATCCGTTTTGCATGTTGAGTTCAGAGAAAAGAACAGCAGCGAGGCCATGTGATATTAATGCACATGTCATGGCGATGGAAGAGACCCCAACAATAAACACTGCAATTCGCGCAGATACATCAAAGCGGATGCATAATGAGCCTCTGCATCTTTAGGCCATGGTGGCATAGACTCTGAGCCTCTAATGTGATATTTCCCGTTTCGCAGAGCATTCAAATCGTATTTCATCCATGACACCTCCAGCATACTGTCAGAGTGCAGCCAGCTCTCAGGGGACCATGTTTGCACAGCAGCAGGTCTGGTCAACAGCCAGGAACAACACAGGTATGCCCACATGCATAATGCTACACCGCTGATGCTGCACTCAGGGCAGTCCTTTCGTACTGTCACCATGTCTGAAAATTAAAAGGCTCAAAGGTTGTTGTAGCAATTACCACATACATAAAGGTTGTTTTTAGTAATTAATTATTTATTTTATTATATTCCAGTTGTTTAGAGCAGCAACATGGATTCTAAATGAACTCACCTGTCTCCACCTTCACCGGTCTATGCTAAATTATTATCCCGAGGAAATGTTTTAACAACAGTTTTTTTTGTCAAGTTTTACACCCCGCTGCATAAGAGGCAGCGACATGAATAAGTGGCACACCACCTGGGTTCTAGGTCATTCTGGTTAATAGAGTGTGATACAGTCGCGGTATGACTGCAATTGGAGGTTGAGGCAGGAGGAAAGCCAGGTTACTGATTACTCCTCTAAACATGTCAGCAGTTTTCATTATTCCTGTAAAACTGCTCTGAGAGATACAATGCAAATCTCCACCAAATGCACAAAAAGTATTCAATTAGGTATGCTATTGTAGAAAAAAATGCATTTGGATCATATTTGTTATGTTAATAAATCTATAATAATCACATTTGGCCATTATAACATTTTATTCAACTCATTGCTTGAAGGCAGGAAGCATAATGTCTGTTTTATTCAATTAGAAGACATCAGACTTCTTGATTTTCAGACACATTGTACCATCAATAAACAGGAAAATCTGATTTTAGCACCTTTTGACAGCCAGTTGAAAGGAATATTATCTTCAGTACATTATTATAAGCAGATTTGCAGCTGCCTGAATGATTCCAGGCATCCTAAAATGTGTTCATTTTTTTATTTATTTACTTACTGAATCACTCATTTCCATTTTTATTAATTTCTTGCTGTTTATGACAAAACAATTTAATTAAAATCTCTTGTGGAACTCGAGTGTCCAATACGTGATATGTTTAAAAAAAAAGTTAAACTTCAGGGAAGTCATTAACTTACAAATAACATAATTCATGCCATGTTTTGTGGAGCAATTTCTTTCACCCAACAACTTTAAATATATATACTACTTTTAGAGTTGGTTGACAATTAAAATAAAGAGATTTGTTTATTTTGACACTGTCAGAGCCAATTTACAAAAAAAGTAATACTAAATTCTAATTACCAACAGAGCCCACTCAGTCTACTCAAAACTTTTCTAGAAATGATCTTGTGAATGATTCCATGAAACATTTAATAGTGCTAATTTGGTCAATTTGCATTCAGTGTTTTAAAATAAATGCCATCATCACCTTCAATATCAGATCATTTATTAAACATCCAACACCGATGCAAATATATAAAAAAAATACAATTTTTTTTTGGAAAATCTGATTAAGACGACAGCTGCATAAAAGGATAAATCAATCCAAATGCATCTGAAATAACACATCGTTTTGTTCTCTTCCATCCCTATCTATAAATACTTAAAGTAGCCTGCTGAGCATTGCTTTTAGTTGCAAGAAAGCAACTGAGTATTATCTCAATTTGTCACTAGTCTGCCTCATATAGATTCAGCAGTGGAGGAAGGGCTAACATAGACTGAACAATAACTCATTATATGTGTTCTTTTCAAAATGATAACAATCAACTATCTTCCTATGATGCATAAACTCCCTGCTGCTCCTGTGGCTGAGTTTTGGTTTATAGTATTACATTATAGTGACTGCCAACAGCCAAGAATAATACAATCAATTTGTTTCTCTCACCAGGGAGGCAAAAAGACTACAACTCTGCTCCTGTTCTTTTTTTTCTTTTTCTTTTTTTGTTGTTGTTAAGATGAGCTCTAACTCGTGTTGTTGCTAATACATGAAAACTCTGCTCCTAATCAATTTTAAACAACGCCAACACTCAGCTTCAAATCCTCATATCATCTCAGCAGGATACAACTGCTTTAGGCGGAAATGTTTGGCAACTCATCAACCATGATTTCCACATTCAGAAAGTGGATTTAAAAAAAAAAGTAATGAGATAATAATTACTTTGTTCAAAAAAGTCCTCATCGTGTCGGAATGCTTGTCATTATTTAACAGTGTGCTTCTGCCATACACTGATGATTTTTTTTCCACACTATGCTTAAAAAAGAGAAATAAAAGTCTCCATTGAATATGTTTAATCAGGGTGACGAGTTGCAGTTTGTAAGTGACACTTCGGAAGGTGAAGTGCCTTTCCTGGGAGTCTATTTGTGTGCTGAAATGTAAATTTGTATTAACTGCGTTAATTAAATGTTTAAATATTAAAGCGTGAACAGAGCTTTGTGTTTATGTCTTTTATTACTCTGCCATAACTGATCGCCCCTAGTGATCATAAGCACATTAAATGTTGTCTAATGTGAACTGTATGGCAGTGTTTATTCATCACGGCGTTCACCTCTGCAAATGAACAGGAGCAAATGGTGTTGTCATTACTTTCACTATGCTTTTTGTAGAGAGAAAACATCAGGCTTAAAAAAAAAACTACAAAAAAAAACACGAAAACTGATGAGTGATGGCTTTCCTGCATTATTTTGCATATTTTATAAGAAAGTTTTTTTTTTTTTTTTTTTTTTTTTTTTTTTACAGAAACATTCCTGTTTTCTGTCTTTCTTCATAGAACAGTATTTATAGAGCGTCTATTTTCAAATCGGCTTAGGATGGAAACCGGTATTCTTTGGTTTATTTGCCAACTGGTATCATAAAGCCCTGCAAAAAGACTGCCAAAACAAGTCTTCTATGGTGAACTTAAAAACCAACAAACAAGAACAAGGCTCCCGAATAATACTACAAGAAATATGAGGCAGACCTTCAACAAAAAAATCACTAAACCCAGTAATCGTCTGCCAGGAGAACAGTCCAGGAGGTCTTTGTGAAAACAGGAGAAACACGTGTGTCACATTGAACTGAAACTAAACTTACAGAGAGATGCCATGCTCATTATCAGAAATCTTTAATGAAATATATATATTTTTTATTAGTCACTTTGGTGTCATTGTGGATTCAGTTCTTAGGGTCAGTGTTCTCACGATCGTTCTAAAAACAGTTGTAGAATTAAAGCTGTCAGCAGTGTTATCAAGCTCTTACACCTTGGAAGGATTTTGGAAGGGATTTGGTCATGCAGGTGTCCTTTGGTGTGGACCCTTCTCAGATATTCTACAAATAAGTTACGCTCGACTTGTTTGTCTGCTGTATAAAGCATCAGAAAATGTCCATTGAAAATGCATCATTCTCGCTGTTATTTGGACAAATACTTTGAAAATTCCCATGTAAGTTGAGTCACACCAGCTTCTGCCTTCAAAGCATGAAAGCATGCCAGACCACCACATGCTGTGCAACAAAAACTTTAATGTCTTGCAGCTTGGAGTTGGCAGAGTGTCTGGCTTGCATTCACGGCATGTCTTATTTGGTCAAAAGTCTTGCAAAAATAACTTATTTAAATCATTTTATTTAAGCAAACATTACTCTTTTGTTTTCTTGAAGTACATTTGAACAAATATTTTTTTTTATAATTTGAAACTATATTTTGATGATGGTCAGGGTGACCTTTTCAGAAGAACACAGCCTGGCCAAAAAGAAAAAAAAAAAGTTGCCACCTGGTTTTAACTAAGCAAAAAGGTACGAGCCTCCTCTTGGATAATTACTTCCTTGTTGATTACAAGTTATTTAACCCAAACTGGTGCAATAATTTGCTTCTTATTTCCTCAACAATTATGTTAAAACAAGCATCCTGTGGTCGTGGAAAATATGTCAGTCTGTTTGAAAAGGGTCAAATCACTCGCATCAAGCAGAGATTACATCTAAAGAAATTATAGAAAATTAGGTCAAGAACTGTCCAACGCATTATTAAGAACTGGAAGGACAGTGAGGTTGCACCCATTATAGTGTCTACAAGCCTGTTCTATGATCTGGGGTTGCTGCAGCTGGTCAGTTCTATCAGACAGTATATTTTGCATCTCACTCAATGGCCACTGCAGATAAACACCAGCCCTCCTGGCTTTCTGAAAGCCAACGCCTGGGTGAGCCTTTGTCGTCATTGTCAGATGGATTGCAGAGTAAATATGTTTACGAGTTTGTGGCGTTAAGTTGCTTAGGTGTGTACATTACCTCAATAACATAATATTAAGAAAATTGACAATTTAAGGCAGCGTTTACAAGATAAATGTCAGTTGATGGAAATACTGACTTGTGATGTGGGTCATAAAGTGAAGCCAATTCATCAAAGTTAAAGACATGAAACAAGCAAGAGAGAGTGATTTAGATAAGTGAATGCATTGTGTTAAAATTGACATTTTAAATCAGTGCATATTTCCACTGACTGTTCTTTTTTAACTGTGCCATAATTTTTCGTTAGACTCTGTGTCCTTAATTACTTGTTTTATCCACCCTGAAGACCTAAAGTGCCAGTCAGACAGAAGACACTGCACTTCAGGATCGATTCGGCACCGCTGAGCGAGAGATACAACATTGCTGGGAGGAGGAGAGAAATGTTGTGCTACGCTGAGATTTAATATTCAGCTGGAAAAAACTATATTCAATAAAATGGGGTCAATATAATTTTATTGAATAAAAGAACAAAGAGGGAACAAAAAAAAACTGTAAGAATTTATGATTCTTTTTCTACACTGTTATATTCTGAGGATGAATGCAGATTTCATGATTTAACATTATGCTGTTTTTATTAAATACCATTTTTCTTATGTGTAGCGTTTCACTGAAGTACCACAGAAAATATAAAAGAAGCATTACCATCAATGTCTCTTGTATTTACTAGCAAACACCAACAGTGTTAGAAGGAGCGTTAATGGTGTCAAAAGGGTTGGCTCTACTTTTGTTCTTGAGTTTCAACTCGGAAAACAGAAAACAAATAAATAAACATGTCAGATTTTTTTCCCCCCAGTCTGACAATAGTTTTCTGATGTGGCAGTTTTATTACTGTGTGGGAATATAAAGCTTTGCACTTGACATCCAGAGAGAAGTTTTTTTTTTCTTCAAGTTATTTCTTTGGAATGTCTTCTTTGCAGGCTTATAACATAACAACAAAATTACTGGATTCTGCTAATCTTTTTGTAAAAAACAAATAAAATAAAACCTTTGAAAATTCTGAAAATAAGGACAGATGGCCCAAAATACGTATAGAGACCAGCCTTAAAGAAGAACATAAGAAGTGAACAAACCATACTCACATCATTTACTGATTTATAAGCTCCTTTTCAAAAGCTCTGAGTTTGGTTTTTTGTTGCTAAATGCTAATAAAGTCACGCCTGAAGGCGCTTGTTCTCACGATAAGTCATTCCAAACATGGGGGCAATGGAAGTAAACAATCATGCTACCACGACACTAGCGATCAACGTTGGCGTCTTATTGAGGCTTTTGAGTGACAAGCCCCTTATACTTGGGATCAGATATGTATGTGACGTTTTTGGGAGATTGCAGTCGATGAGTTTACTTCTTTCTTTTCAACTTCGGTGAATTTACTATTTCTACTTCCTGTTGTCGCCAGTAGAAACGGCCTGTTCTTGATCACGTGGCTCCCGTAACGCGAAAAAAGTGTTTCCATTAAAGTTTTGCGAAATACACCAATTTTGATACGGCCGAAAAACCACCAAACGTAAGTTTTTTCGAAATTGATGTGTTTCCATTAAGCAAATTCTAATTTGCGCATTTTCATGGTCAATGGAAACGCACATATCGTGTAAAGTTTAGACCCTTTTTAAAAACCAAGAAAAATATTCAGCTCCCAGAGGGCGTGGCCAGGACAGCTTAGGGACCTTAAACACATCCTCAAAAGTGCATAACTAATATTTTCATCATTTATAGAGGGCTGAGTTTCTCAAAATTTGGCACCTGTTTAGAATTTGTAAAAATATAGGGTAAAACATCGAGATGTGCCTGTGGCAAATAAGCTCTCTAGCGCCATTTTGATTGCAGCTCCTCTGATTACTTTACCTATGACATTTGTTGAACCTGTGCGTCGGATCAGGTCCTACAGAAAAAGTCTCTTAGCACCATATTCTACAACTTACAGAAAGTCACCCATTTTGAACAAAGTGGAAATTTTCAAATGCTATTTTGTCTTCAATTTGGAGCGTATTGACATTTAATTTGGGCAAAGCTTCTTCACAATCAAATGCACAATATTTATCAATGGTGTTTGATTTATCTGATTGGTGTGGATGTGGGATTTTTTACATGTATCTATGCGCTTATGTATAATAAAATTGCATGGAAAATCTGTTTCATAGAAGTACTAAATTGAAATCTTGCTTGAAACCATCAGAAGAGATTAAATCAAAAGCTGCTTTTGTCCCAATTTAAATGTTCTGCGTTCTTCTTACAAGACAGCACCGATCCTGTCAGAATGTTTGGTTAGCACTCATTCTATTATATTTTCTATATCATGAGATAGATGAGATACACACTTTGGTGACAGGATGTCATTTGATTATTTGATTCACAGCGTTTATGTGCTGCTTTTACCCGTCACATTTTTCCAGGAGACTATGACAGATCTCGTCTCGATAAGTCTCTGCTGTTGGAGATTTTCTTCCGACAGGTACCCATATCTTATCAGCAGCCATTCGATGTGCACTTTATCAAAAATTGCCATGAACTGATGCTGAATGGGTGATGTGCGTTAACCTGCTCAAAACAACACAATGGGCAAACGCAAGGTTGACACATTCCTGCAAACTAAAAAAATAAAACATTTACTCTCACATAAATCGGGTTTTATTGAAGTACGGGGAGCTATTCTGTGGTAGAACAAAACAAAAGCAGCTCAATCGGGACTAAAATAACTTCATATAATTTTGCACTGCCACATGGTTCAGTCATCTTTTGTCAAGCAAATACTCTTATTATTGCTTCTTTACATTTGTTTCTGAATAGAGAGAGTTGCCAGTGTGGAGAAAAAAAAACAGAACAGAGTGCCAATGTTGTTTTTAGATGTTTGGAAACAATGTTGGCCATGAGATTAAAAAAAGAAGAGAAAAGCTATCCCAGGTTTTAGATGTACACTGCCTCTAACGAGGAAGCAACTTGCAGGATGCTAAGTGTTGTTTTCTTATTCTTATTTTTTCCTCCTTTGCAGTAAAGAAAAAAAAAAGAAATAATAATTACACATTCACACCAAAATTGATTTGGGATGGTTTTAAGGGGTAGACAGGGGGGGAGGGAAAAGAAGCCTGGCGTGATTGCACATTATTTGGAGTAATTACGCTTTCACTTGAGGATTTTTGTGTTTACTGTAGTGCTGTATTTTTAGCAGGAATTTTGAAAAAATGTATTTGCCGCCTCTTCATGGATAAAAAAAATATATTATTTATTTTTAATCGAAACCCAGCATTATAAGAAATATACCTCTTAAAAAAATCCCCATTGTAATATTTTTTTTCTTCTCTAGACTAAGAGGCTTGATGGAATATATTGTTTTTAATGTCAACAACAATGATTGCTGATTACTGATTAGGTTGCTTTGCTCTCTATAGCGCACACGGAATAATCATTGTGTTGTAAAATAATAGGACTCAACAAAAACACTGCAGTAAAGTTAGTGAGTTATAAACACTTTTCTGATCCCTTTATCTTAACACCATACCACTACAAAAGAAGTTCTCTCTGTTTTTTTTATCACAACTAAGATGTCAACATCAATGACCTTCTTTTGGGGGGGGGGGGAGCTGTCCAGCAGAGGAGGGTCAGAGGAAATGCACATTGAAGAGGACACCGCTGAGAGACAATGGACTGTTTCCTTAGCATTGAAAGCCTAATGGACAAAGAGAAACTAGCTTTGATGGTAAAACTGTGAAACAAAGATGAAGAATAGGCTCAGGCAGGGAGGGGAAATTGGGAATTTACTGAGTGGAAACAACCTGAAGGAGACTGATGGAAAACAAAAGGACAATCATTTATTTTTGCCACAAACTAGCTGTGAACTTGTGTTTATTTAAGATCAAGATTATTTAAATCAGAATAACTTAAAAGTGCAATATTAGTAATTATAAATATAGTATTTATTATGACTCATGCAAAGTGGGGATCATATTGTTTTTATACCTAATTATTTATCCATCCATCATCTATACCTCTATACCATGTATTCCTTTTCTAGGGTCACTGGTGCCCATATCCAGCAGTCCTATCTATCTATCTATCTATCTATCTATCTATCTATCTATCTATCTATCTATCTATCTATCTATCTATCTATCTA
>JAUBOC010000103.1:1153094-1164628 GCA_032275365.1 Anablepsoides cearensis | reverse complement strand
AATGGGAGCAAATCACTTCCTGCCCCCCATCTGACTTTCTTGCATCATCCGGGTCACATGACTGCAACCCAGCAATTGACTTCCTTTCATTTTTGTTACTGCATTTATGCCTTACCCAAACATTTTCTCTAACACTAACCATTACTAGTCTATACCTAACCCTAACCTGAAACAAAACTTAACTCATACTATACATCTAACTACGTAGAAGAACAAAGTACACACACAGTCTGGTACAAGTATTTTTATGGGGACAGTGCATTGACTTCCATTAATTTCTACAGCCTAACCCTGATCCCTTACCCTAAAACTAACCACACAGGTACATACCTAACCTAACTCCTGACCCACCAATGGCTCTTCCCCTCATGGGGACTAGGCTTAGGTCCCCAGAAGTAACAGCCTCTTCACACACTCTCTCATTAATAAAAGAAACAAGAACAATGCATTTAGGAGATAAACATGTTCTTTTACATAATAAAAAAAAAATGGAAAACATCTTTGTTTATTCATCTGTTTGGTGCTTTTCTACCCGTCTGTCTCCCACTCATTCTAACATCTTCACACAAACAATCACACACACACAACAGTTGTGTGTGTAAACATACTTTATTGTTGTTGCGTTTGAATAGATGTAATGTTGGAACCTAGCAGCTAAGATAGCTGTTGTTTTTAAGGCTTTAGTGCATCTTACTCCTTTGGATCGGCACATTTTGCAGTAAAACACAGTCAATACGTTACATAAAAGTTATACTGTAACTCTTACTCTTACTGTAAGTAAGTTGTAGCCTTGTGTAATTAAAAGCTTGCTGCATATCAATTATCCCTGTGAGGTAATGAGAGCCAATAAAGAAAACTGCCCCTCTTGACCAATTCATATCCTACATCCCCCAGCCCCGCCGTGACTCCTTCTTATCAACGCAATCTGAAATGAAATCATGTGCCCGGTTACAGCGCTGAGCCCAGCTGCTGTAATGCGTACTGTCATGCTCATTATGAAAATGCCAGCATCCATTCGTTCAGTCAGCGGCCATATCTCTGCTGCACGGTGATTTAAACGGGGCTGCCTCTGCGCTGCCGCTTAATGACTCACGGTTCATGCATAGGCATGACCGGAGAGGATTAGACATTATGCTCAACACCTTCTCTCTTTTCTAACTAATGTGACAGCTCAAACTGATAAGGAGTTAAATGCTGACATCTTCTCTGGGGGTGGGTGGGCTTTTTAGAGTGGTCCAACACAACTCTTAAAGGGGAGCTTTACTGCTTAAGTCTTCAAAAAAAAAAAAAGTAATTCACTGAAAGAGGTATATTAAAGTTAATGCAATGTCATTTCACTGGCGGGTCAGTGTTCCATTTAGAGTGAAAAATAGAGATGACTGTTCACAAAACCGCTTGTTATTATTCCCGCCACGCCGTCCACATCGGTCCACCCTCCTTTGGCAGCTATTACAGAGAGCTACTTGTGTTTTAAACATGTGACAAAGTGAGAGAGAGAGATAGAGAGAGAGAGGGGGGGCAGAGGAGAGCTGAGGCGCTCATGCCTGTTCAGCTGTTCAGTGCTGAGCGCCTGCCGACAGCTCCGACAGGATCTGGATCCTGCGCTCCTCCACACAGCGATGCGGAGTAGGAGGGACGAGTGAGGGAGAGGAGAAAACAAAAAGGAAAGAAAGAGGCTGAGGCAGAATCCGCAACGGGATTTTTACCAGTCTTCGTAGGATATTCATGTTATGGTAGCCGCATTCCATCACATCTGTCTGGTGCTGAGGATTTCTGGCTGAGAAAAAAAAAGAGAGGAGAAAAAAAAAAGGCACTGAGGCTAATTTTCTAATCGTCATCATCACTGCGAGCCACGCGTCTCTCTCCTCCTCTCGCTCCCTCCTCCAGACTCCATCTCCTGCTGGATCATTTCGTTTTGTAAAGTCATTATCGTATGAAAGGTCAAAGCCTCCACTTCAACTAGGAACCTCGAATTACTCTGGGATAAGCTGACAGTCACCCTGATCTTTTTTTTCTTTTTCTTCTTCTTCTTTAAAGTTTCTCACTGGTGTAGAACCGTCCAGCCTGCTCCGTCCCTTTTTGGCTGGAGCAGCATTCCTCCCCAAATCACTTTTTGGAGTGTGCACAAGAGTTCTTGGAGTGGTGTTTCTTTTTTTCTTTTTCTTTCTTTCTTTTTTTTTACCTTCTCTCTACGGAGTTTCTACTGAACTCCATCAAACTGTGAAATGAGTTTCTTTGGCATTCCGGTAGCTGAGGGGCTCCGAGATTCTGCAAGAGAATGGGAAATACTGAGTTGAACTTTATTTGCTGTTTCAAACCCTGGTGAGTTCTTGCAATTCTTTTTTTTTCTAACCCTGAATATGTCAAAGGACTATAACCATCCTAAGCACACTCCTGTTGTATTCTGGAACTTTCCATCTGCACTGTTCTTTATTGCATATGTACAAATGCACGTGTGTCCAAGCAGCTGCATCTGTTGGGGTTTTAGGAAACATACATTTGCACATGATTTCTTTTTCATACCGTGTCTGTGTGAGTACAGCTCATCATTTATTTCTGCCCAAACCTCCCCTCCCACACACACACATCATTACTAACACTGCCAGCCTTTATCTCTTTTTTCCATAAAAAAAAAAAATCTAATCTATATTCCTCAGGGTGTATTGGCATTCTCGCCTGCAGAGGATCAGATCTGTAACACTGATGTGTGGACAGAGCGGGGCTTGCCAGCACCAGGAAGGAAGAGAAACCAGCTTGCTCTTAGCCAAGGGTAAAAATAGGGGGAGGGGGGGGGGGGGAGTCCCACTGATTTGATAATTATATGTTTCACCCTTAAGCGTCACCCTCAAAGGCGGAACATGAATCAGGGTAACCTCATGAGATCATCAGCGGAGGCTGTGATAATGAGCCAAAAGCCCTCAAAGAAAGCAAACAACATTTTAAATGCAATCTCACTGGCACAACAGCAGGCTGGCTTAGGTGCTGTTTGTCCTATTTCAGATGCATCCTTATATTTTAACCAGCATCTTTGAAAGTCTCCCGAGCAAAACGGTGGCAAGATGATTTGTTGTTGTTGTTGTTGCTGCAGAACCTCATGACAGAATAAAATATATATATATATATGATTCACTGCTGTAATTCTCATTGGAACTTGCTAGTGTTGCTAAAAAATAAAAGCCTCAGACTGTTTACAAGGCCACAACAGGGCCTCTGTTCTGAAGTGTCCTCATCTATCCCAGGAGACCAGTGAACCCGACTGTGTCTACACCTGAAAGGCACACTGCCTCATCTAATGAAAAGATAGATTCCTCTTCTTCAGTTTGTCCCCACAGAAACAAGCAAATACACAACTTAACAGGGTCAAACATGTCCTCATTCCACATCCTCCAACAATTAAATTACCACTTTGAGGCTAAATATTAGTTTTTTGTGTGTCTAATCTTCTTATGACTGTTTGTTTTTTTCAGGCTTGGTAATAAATAGGCCATTTGCTTTTTGCTTGACTTACTGTACACATAAGAGGAGACAAATTGAGCTTGAAAAAAAATACTTTTGCATGACAACTGTGACTGGAGGCTTTTTAGACTAATGCCAGCAGCAGGAATTACATGGCTGAGAGGGCTCCTTGTTCTTCCAGCTTAGTGTTGGGTGGCTGATAGGGCCGGATGCGGCATCATTTGTGTGTTTGATGGCTGGAGAGAGAAGGTAGGGGGGAAGCAAGAAATAAACAATAAAAAAATAACAAATAAACACTCCTCCATCCTCCTCCAGTCATTGTAAGTGAGTAAAAACAAACAATGCTCTGCAAAATGATTCTTTTTTTCTTTTTTTTTTTAGGAGATGGGTCGATGTATTGTGCAGAATAAAATGCTTGTCCACTGTTTGAGTGTGATAAAAGTTTATTGAATTTAATCAAAATATGCTTAATCATGTTTACTTTTAAGCTCAAAATAAAATTTAAGTAAAGAAGAAAAAGTTGGAAACACACAAAAAGATAATTTGGAGTTAGAAAGTTAAAAGAACAATTAAACAGCCTGTTCAGTTCCTTTCTTTCTTTTTTTCTAAGGTCAAGCTTTGTGTGGATGTGCACCGTATCCACAGCCCATTATTTTATGATAATGAGCAAACCACCGAGTTTTACTTCAATGAAAATTCCCAAAAGAGAGTGCGATAGAAAAAGCAGAGAGGATGTGAGAGGAAAGGTAGAAAATCAAAGAGAGAGATAAAAAAATAATAAATAAAAAAAGTTCTCAGTGAGAGATTTGAGACTGCTTTGAGCATTAGATTAATTCATTTAGATTAAGATTGATAAGTCAACTGGTGATTCTGAAAATACTCAACAAGCAGCAACATTCTTCCAGTACATCTGCAGGCATGCCTTAAAACACAAGCACAGGCAGGTGTACGAGATTTCAACCAAAACAGCAACAAGCCATTTATTTTTTAATTTTTTTTATTTATTTGGTCAGACTAATACTGTCAAACAGTAACCATGTGTTGGTTTTCTGGTGGTGCCTGTTGTAAAAAAAAAAAAAAAAAAAGCACAAGCAAAATTGAAAAAGCAAGAGAGAACAGCCAGAACGGGATCTGTCTCTGTAATTTAAGATTACCCTTTGTCCACGTTCGCACAAGGCCACCAGGAGAAGAGATCCATTTAGGTCTCACGGTGATTTATAGAAGTGTCACTTTCTGTATGCTCTCTGCCTTTCAGTTCCATGCAGCCATTAAAAACTCACACAAATGGGATATTTTAACAGCTGAGCGATGAGATTTAAAGATACTTTTCTCCCTATTTGTTTTGCCCTTAAACTAATTTGTGAAGAGTCTGACTGTGACAAACTGGGATATTTAATCTGTTTTTATATGATGAAATCAAGGAATTAAAGTAATACAATATTTTGGACATATTTAGGTAGGTAATATGTTGATTTACAAAGTGATAAACACTATGTCTTGCTTGGGGTGATCAGTTTCTGCTGTCCTTCCTCCACACAAAGTATACTGAATAATCCATTATTTTTTTCTTTCTGTTTGTTAGAGTCAGTTTATCATCCTGTTTAATTTTAAACTCATGGGTTTTATTTTGACCTGGGAGTTGATGGCTGTAAACGTGTCTCCATCTTTAAAACAGTATTCCCATTTGTATAAATAGACCAAGATCAGAATATACCTTTCAAAAGTACTGAGCCCACGAGGGGACATGGGGGATTTTTTTCCGAAGCAATACTGTTTGCATTCCCTCATAAAAGTAATTTATTACTGCTGTACCTGCCGGTTTATTAACAAATTCACATGCTCACCATCAGTGGTGGGCAGCTGTAATCTAAAAATTTGTTGATTGACATTCCACAGCTGTATTTGAGTTCATATATTGTCACCTGGTGGTTAAGTGACACATATATGAGCAAAGTGTGACAGCTTTCACTGTCAGCTTTTAACATTAATGCTGATCAATAACATTTATAGACCTCAGTTAGTGCTTTTAAATTTAGCCTTTAAAATTAGCAAGCGCTAATCCACTAATAAATTTTAAAATTAGTAAAAGCCCTAAAGCACTAATCAGGAAATTAGTTACCTATTAGTGCTTTAAAGGAACTGTGCCCACCACTGCTCACTATTATATGTGAGTTAGCCTGCTACTTTATTTCAGCTTATTTATCACAGACACACGCATCACAATATTTAATATGCAGATACTTTATTTCTGAGCAGCCACAATTTATAACCGTCAGTTTCCCGAACTTATGGCGACACATCCTGTTTTAGTAACCGGATGTTTTAAAATAAAAGTCTGATTTTTTTTAAGTTCATACAAAAACTTTTGCGAGCCAACGTGAAAAAATATTGCGAGGGAAGGCAAACGTTTGCAAAGTAACACAAAAAGATTTGCAAGGTAATACAAAAGGAAAAAATAATCCCTCCATGTCCCCTTGCGGGCTCTGTATAAAAGCACATGGTACTGTGTGGCACACACAACTAAAACATTAAATTGTGCTTCTCTAAACTCAGAAAAAGCACAATGCTATTTTTTTTACTGACATAATCTCCTTTGCAGAACCTAATAATCTGTTGATGTTTACACTTTACCATTAGTAACCTGAGTGAACCAATCTTTAATCCATAACTTTACACTTTCCCCTAATCTGGATACCCAGCTATTTGCTGACTTTCAAGAAAAAGCTAATTAATTCACTTCATCTGTGTTAATTTTAAACAGTCCAGTATTACAGATTCCAAATATTATTATATTTCCAAAATTGAAAAAAACCAAAGTACCTGCTCCATAATGAATTAATTGTTTCGTTATCAGCGATGAAAGCCTCATTAATGCTGTGCGCGCCAGCTTGTCTCTTCTACACTGTGACAGCCAGCTTTGCTGCTTGTTCATTTTTTTTGTGGCTACCTGTATCCTCAGTGGGACATTCAGTTAAAAGTCCTGCTTCTCTGTGGCTCAAACTATGTTTTTTGGCTAAAATGACCTCTGCCAAAGTCAGTGCAAAGACTGGCATTCTGAGAAGTGCTGCTCGTGATTTGAAGCACTTTGCTGAGAGTTTCAGTTTGTAATGTCATCAATATTCATACTCAAGTACTTTTAATGACATTTACCTACATTTAAATATAGCTTCCTAATATAAAATAAACTGCAGCATTCTTTAGATGACCTTGAATAAGTCTGGATGTGATTATCAGGTTTGCAAATCCCAGTTAGCTGTAGTTGAGGCAATCTTAGTTCAAACTTACTAATGTAAAACAAAAATGTACAGTTGTTTTTTTCATAAATATATTTGTCAGTTTTTCTCTATAAATGAACACTACATCCAATGGCTTTGTGGAATTTATTAGAAAAAAAAATGCTAAATCTATCATTTCATGTCATGATAGAAAGCAGCAGTGTCAGGAGCAGCAATGTTTTACATACTATGTTACGTTTTTAGAAGCAGGCTAGCTATCCATTTTTAAAATTCCCATAATGCTTTGAGTTTGTTGGATGTTTCAAAGGGATTTAGTTCCAAATGAATACCAGAACAATTTTTATGAAAAAGAATTTCAAACCAGTGTTGCAGTTTTCAAAGATGTTTCTTGGCAGGGCAACTTGTACATTTATTATTATTATTTGGGGTCATATGGTTATTATACGGTTTCTTTTTTTTTTTTTTTTCAAGATTTTTGGTCAACCTTATCACGGAAACAGCTGCACTGATCAATGTGAAATTTGGTAGGAATGTAGATGTCTCCGACCTACACTACACCAGCCAACGGTTTCAAAATAGACCCCATATTTGGGGAGGGGCTCCAACTAAAAAGGGGTTGTCTGGAAATACAAAAATGCTTATAACTCAAAAACTATTCAACATAGGAGCTTCAGATTTGTTTTTGTTGTTTAGCTTTGATAAAGGGCTATCTATCGGGTCCGCCAATTATAGACCCCCACCCAAAACAATAAATCCATTCTGATGACTCCGGAGTTCTGGTGGTGCTTTGTGTATGTGAGAGGGTTATATACGCTACCAGTATGCGGTATCCAGTTATTAATATTAGGAACAAAATCGAAATCAAAGCTCAGTTTGTATTTTAACAGGAAAAAAAGAGAAAATTCTTGAAAAGTGACGTCTCGTTGGAATTAGAGATCAACATGCTGAATTCCTACACAGCTGGCCTCTATCTATTCCTTGAGTGATTAGAAAAGAAAAGTAAAAAAAAGTTTGGAAAAGCTCCATCACTAATTGGATCCACAACAAGTCCAGCAGTTCAAAAATTAATTTGGGAGCCCAGAGAGAAGCCTCTGCACAACTGTTTGTGCAGAAAACACATCCTCCCACATCTCGTCTCCACAGAGTACACACTCTGGTTTGACCCTCCATGCAGCGGTTTTGTATCGCTGTTCATGTCTTGTTGCTTTGAGCTTCCATGTGTAATGATTACAAATGCATGTTTGTCTCTTTGTAATTGTGTGTTTATCAGCCCTGCATGTGCGTTTTATCGCAACATTTCTTGCCTTTGATGTCTTCCTCCCAGGACACCGCAGGAGCTCATCCTTTGTATTTTTTTTGTAAGACAGCCGGATGAGTGCAACTGGCAGTCATATTATAATTTCACAAAGGCTGTGTTTTACCCCTGGTGCTGGTATGAGAGGTATTGTTGACAGTTGTAGGAGGGAATATAACTGGGTTAATTAGGGCCAAAAACATCATTAGTCAGCACGGAGGGGAAGATGTAAAGTTTATCAGTTCCTGTTTCCCTACTTTGATGATGGTTTAAGGGTTGGCTTGTAGACAAGTTACTAAGTGGATCCTGTTGAAAAAGAAATTAAATGGAATATTTTTGATAAAATCCCCTCCCGTAAAGCGCCCACCACCCACCATCTCATTTCCCACCATTGTTTTCCTTTAAATGCACTCCAAGTGTGAGACATCACCAAAAAATAAGGCTTATTTCAATTTGCACAGTGCCATGCCAACAAAGAAGATCTGCTGTGGCGAGTGTTCCAGTCATGGATAGGGCCACACACAGACAGATACACACACACACACACTCACAGCTCAGGTAGGTGACCATTACAGTGCTGGCAACCTCCAATAAGTGAGCAGATGTTTAGGGGCTGAATGCTCCGTTTTGTCCTAGTCTCCAAAGAAAACGGCTGCTGAATTCTCAAGAAAGATTAGGCGTGGGAGTTCCCACATCTCATCAAGCTCACTGTACCCTCCAGAAGACAGTGTGAGAGTTAAGATCCAACACTGCAGTCAGTAGCCAAGCCCATATCTCTGGAGGAAACATGTAATTCTGGCTGTCGCACAAAGACACTGAAGGTGCTTCAGAGAGAGGTTCACTACTAAATTTTGTGGAGACCTAATTCTATTCATCACGCAAACATAGGTAATAGATAAAAAAAGAAAGAAAGACGGAAAATAAGTGGTTAGGATGCTCACTTTGTCAAAATCAGAGGAGATATTAACTCGACTCAAGCAATTTTGTTAATTGAGCACAAGCACTCTGCAAATCAATTGAACGTTTTCAAAACAAGCACTTTTTTTTTCTTCACCGAAAAAAAGGGAGGTTTGCAGAAATGTTTTTTTTCTTCGCAGGATACTGAATTATGGAAACTCGATTGCAGTTTTAGGACACAGCATTTATTTTATTTTATTTTTTATTTTTTTATCATCTGTCCTGATCATTGAGGGTAAAAATGTTACAACAAAGACAGTGATTTTCACACAGATGTGTCAAATAGCTGGAGGACATGCCAGCCTCATGCTGTGCACGTCAAGCCTTTGTGTAACCACCAGTAGTGCTTGTAATGAAAAATGCCTGTGGCTCAACGTCTCATCACTTTATTGACTTTCTTTTTAAAACATTTTGCTTCAAGGAACCTTTTTTTATTTATTTATTTTTTTCCTCATTTCTGGGCATGTTCAGATTTTTGCTGTTTTTCGTCTGAAACTGTGTTTTGATGAGCATGGATTGTTCAGCCTGTCATGTTTTTGACATATTACTTCATCTCTTGGAAGTTTACAGCATAATAAGTTGAAATGTACAGTACACTAACCCCCGAAGATCCGGTCAAAATTGTTTGTTGGGTCGAACCTGTATGTGCAGGAACTAAATTATTCGAATTAGGGATGGTTGATGATATTGGAATAATTGAATGTCATAATTTCCATAATGAAAATTCGATGCTAAATGTCAATTAAAATTGATCATAGAATGGTTGAAGTCACTATAATAACATTTCTATTCGCAGTCTGGTATGAATTCAAAGCTTTAAATAAATGGTCAAAAAGCTCTTAGAAACTGCTTTCAATTATACATCATTCAACAGCCATTATGAGAAGCCTGTAAAACAATAAAACAACAGGGGCTCTTTGTGCCGCCATTGCTCTACTGGGCTTTTGGGTCAAGTGATGACAAAACATTAAAGCGTGCATATAATGGGAATCATCACAGATGACTTGTTAAATAACTTTTAGGTTGGAATTTTAGATATTCAGTCATGCAAACTGATTATAACCTTTCATAATGATGAGCAGTGGGCGTAAAAGGGTCATATAGTCTGATCCACTGTTTGTTGTGCTTCACTTGAATGGCCATTTGTTTAACACCCCCTCTCACTATTGAACTGTCGGAACGAAAAAAAAAAATGTCCAAATGGATATTTCTTCTCTGCAGAAATAAACAAGACCTTGTCATAGGTGTCATTTCAAAGATAAATTGCAATCTCTGTGCTTCCTTGTGTCTCAGAAAAACTTTTTACATTTTTTTTTTTACCATATAAAAAAACAATTGTCTGTCAAATGACAAAGCTGAAGGGTTTGCGTATGAGTGCACATGCTGCCTGACAATTTGGTCAAAGAGTGACTGAAAGCCTTGCGGGTCACAAAACTAATGTTTTCAGAGCTGGGGGAAAAATGTATTTTATAAACTGATTCATTTTTAAATTTAAACATTGATTATTTCTCTGTCCCAAAAAATATGTTTGATAGTGTGTTTACAGCTTTCAAGAAGACTGTAAATGCATAGAAAAACAGGCATCAATTCCACTTCTTCTTAATGTCAATAAAGAGTTCTTGTACTGATGGTATGAAGTTGGCTTTAATGTGTATAGAATCTTACAGTTGAACTGTTACAGCACCACCTTTTCGCCACCGTCAAACTGAAATACAACATAAACTTCAATGAGATGAATAAAAGACATAAAATGATAAACATATAAAACATACCTCACTGGCTGTAACACAGTAGCCAACCTAAATCCAACCAATGACAATTGTAGCAAAGCTGCAAGTATCATTACAAAAATCAAAGTAAAATGGGCAGTTAATATGTTTGACCTATTTAAAGCTTATGGTCCAGATGGTATTTTCCCAGCACTTCTTCAAAGAGGACTGGATTTAATTCTGGACACAATAACTAGAATATATGTTGCTTGTCTGGCAAACAGTTATGTATCAGTTGGGTGGAGGTTGGCAAAAGTCAGATTTCTGCCCAAACCTGGTAAACCAACATAAAGAAGCAAAATCTTTCAGACCCATCAGCTTAACATCTTTCTTGCTGAAGGGAATGGAGAGGTTGATAGATAGACATATAAGAGATGGCACTCTAATGCTATCACCATTACGTAGATTGAAGACAGGTCTGCCTGGAGTAATGTCTCTATGGTGGACCTGTCTCCTGATTGTTTCTACTGTTTTACAGACAGATCCCTTGTAAAAGGGTCAGAAGGTGCAGGGGTGCTGATTGTACACAACCACAGTGAGAGAGAGTACAGCTACCCACTGGGTGGTTTTGTAAAGGTATCTCAAGCTGAGATATATGCAAACCAATGTGTGGCATCTCTCAAAGACCTTCAGTGTACACAGAAGGAAATATTCATCCTAACAGATAGCCGAGCTGCTATTAAAGCTCTCCAAGGGCCACACTTTATGTGCCGAGGCAGTCAACCAACTGGGGAGAGTCAACAGTGTTACTATTAAATGGGTACCAGGACATACTGGCATTTATGGTAATGAAAGAGCTGACTACCTTGCAAAAGCTGACAG